>ARYC01017171.1:0-15190 GCA_000711775.1 Oxytricha trifallax
AATGTCTTAGTCGATCATAAAAGTAATGATATATCTTAATCTTAATAAAAAATTAAATATATTTAAAATATAATACAATTTAATTTATTTGTGAATTTATTGAGACAATATGATTTAATACACATTTTTTCAATACAATTAAATAATTCATGTGTAGAAAAAATCATTTTCTGTAGAGACACGTAAATTTTTCATTCTAGTTTAATAATTTATTAAAAAATGTTGCACGAATGAAGGAATAACTTGAGTTAAAGATTACAGTTGTATATTTTTTTAAATCCTCTAACATTACAAGCATATTGGATATTATTTTAATCCTTGCCATTGTAAAATAGGGTTAAATTTCTTAGTTTTAGCCAAGGTTATATAACATGTCTTAAATAGTATCATTTGACTAAGATTTAAAAATATATTTTCTTAATTGTTTCAATGATCAATTTTTTATTTTATTATATACATTAAGAATTATATATATATATAAACCCCAATACGTATGTACACATAGAATTTATAAGTTGATAAAAAGTTTTAAATATATCGATAAATAACGAAATTTAAAAGGACAGATTTTAACTTAATTTGAGGGAGCCGATCTAGAGAATTGAAGTACGGTGAAGATGGGGAAAAAATTCAAGATTTAATTTTGAGGCCATACTTACCAGTCTTATAGAGTTTGAGATGCTGATCAAGAATATATGGGGTTTGTACCCTATTGACCGATTACTGGAAAAGTTTAACCGTTCACACTGTTTATGGGGTGATGCGGTTTTACCTCCACATTTGAATTAAGTTTGGTTTTTATTAATTAATAATTACTACTTTAATAATTAAACTTATAATGGAAATCAAAAAGTGATAAATTTGCAATGGCTATCGCACTTTCTTAGTTAGAGACGCAACTCACACACACTCTAATAACTTCACTGCGCTTTGTGTGCACTTTGTAGAGCAATTCACGCTCTATCGATTGATGTCTTTGAATTTACGTAATTGCATGTTTTTCATAATTCTGCTTGTGAAAATTGCGCTAATTTTGTACTATAAAGTTTGTTACACTGGAATAGCATTATAGCAAAGCTATTCATGCACTATTAATTTAAGGTAAATTTTATTTATTCACGCTTCTTACACTTACAATCTTAACAGAGTGCTTAAATACACGCTATATAATTCACGCAAATGAAAAAGACAAGCAACTGTAAAGTTTAGTATTACTAATTTTAGCAGTAAAGTCACTCTATAAAAGTGCACTTATTTTGCTAAGTTATTTAAGTGACATTTTTAAATTGCTATTTATATACAATTAATTCTATACAAATTACATATTTGCAAAATTCTACTATTTTGCATGAAGTTCACTCTATATTATTACTCTTAGAGTGTTATTAATAGTACTAAGTATAATAGATTACAAAAAGTGCATGATATGGATTTTAAAATCATATTGATTTTGTTCTTTGCTTCAAAATTTATTCAAGTGAAAGTAATATAAATTAGGGTTACAAATTTGTATACAATTTTTATACAATTGTAAGTAAATTGTAAATTCAAAAACTTAATATGCTTTACATTTATTGTAAGATATGGATAATTTGAGATTAAGAGCATTATCATTGTAAATGTAAATTATAATTAATTATCTATTTTCGATTTGATACTTAAGGAGGTAAGTTAATATAAACTTGAAAGTATAGAGAAGCCATTTCTGTTTTTAGTATTTTTACTTATTACTATAAAATGTGCTAAATCAAGGCTAAAATTATAAAAATACAAAATAAAATTTCTAACTTATTTTTTCATTCCAGCAATTGATTCTATTCATGTTGCATTCAATTTTAAGTAACTTATATATAGGTGAGTTAGATAGGTGGTATAAATTTAGAATTTATATATAGACATGAGATTTATAAAGAAGGTAAGTTCAATTTTTGGACTCAATTTTAGTTATAATCTCTAGATTAAATTGTTAACTACAAAAATTAACAATTAAAATTATACTTATTTTATTGAGATTAAAGTGAAAATGATATAATAGTTGTTATTTATGTAGGCTATGATCAATAAAGATTGATAAGAATTTGAATGTACAAAGTTAGTGGCTCTTAACTATAAAATAAAGTAAGCAGGTGTTTTGGGGACTTCAATTATTAAAATACTTGAATTTACAATATAAATTCAAAAATAGTTTAGTATAATAATTTATACTTTAAACTGTATCCTTACACTTTTTAATTCATAATTTTAATTTAGTTAATTGCTAAATTAATTGGCTTTATTTATTCTCGCATATATAAAGATTACTAGCATTTTTATCATTTCTCTATTCTTTATTCTGATAATTATTTTGAATTTTATATTGATCACTGCAATCAAAATTGCTACTTTGAAATCAGTATATTATTTCCCTATAAGTATTAAATTAAGTTTAAGATTTAAATTAAGAATTTCAGTAATAATAAATTTAAAGAATTAAATGGTTTTGAAATTTAATACTAATAATAAATCTATTGAAAATGTTGCTTAATTATATTTATTACTTACCTTTTTAATTTTAGCTCTGGTCATTTTATTTGCATAGTTTAGTGTGTCTCGTATCTTTAATTTTGAAATAAACATTATTGATAGGAAAAGATTAATGCGATGAAGAAAAGTTGACTTAATTAGGAAGATATCAAAGACTACTGAGACATTAATTAAATTAAAGACATATATTATTATATTTAAATAGCTATTTAATTATTAATTATTTAATTTATATTGATTTCGGCCCGATTATTAAGCGATTTATGAAGTAGATTTTATTTTTTCTTAAGGATTATTCTAAATTGTACGCCAATTTTTTGACAATAATCCCAATCTTACAACATTAAAATACACAAAATTGTATCAAGGCCATTAAAAATTATAAGTAAAATAAAGAATAAAAACAAGATTAAATTTTATTTAAATTAAATTATATTAATTACCATTATTTGTTTCTTAGTTTTAATTTAATTATTTCTAAATTTCTGTTTGATAAATTTTCCATTTTTTAATTAAAAGAAATCCAAGATGTCATTGACTAAGAAAGTTGTAAGAATCGAGAACCCATTTATCATATTGAAATTAATTTAATTTAATTTTTTTGTTTCATTTGAGGTGCTGAATAGATCTAGTAAATTCTTTGAGAAAATTAATTTACAAAAAATCCGTCCTATAATTACGTGAATTATCTGAGGAACCCCTTGAGAATTAATTGAGTTGAATTTGTAGTTTGAAAGTTGCTGAATATAAATATTTCTCTGTCAGAGATGTTTCTTTATATTTTATTATTATAATTTTAAATAAAATTGCTCTCAATTTATAGTCAAATGAATGGTAAATATTTAAACCTTAGAAAAATTTTAATGGAAAAATTTTGTTGATAAAAAGTTTGCCAATAAATATAATTATAATATTAAATTAAAATAAACTTACTAGTGAAAAAGTTTTTCTCTTCTCTTTATTTATAACTTATACTTATCATTATTATCTCTTTTATTCTTAAATTTGTTTTTATCTTAACTTATTTTCCGAGATCTTTCTCTTTCCATATTTATTACTTATAATTTATACTGATAATTAACTTGAAATCTTTATTATTCCAAAATAGTTTTTAAATGGCTTATTATATTTTTACTCTATGAATTAATTATTATTTTGAAATTGAATTATTAGCTTTTTAATTTTACCTTAAAATTTATAGGATTATAGTATAGTCCTAAAGATGTTAGTCTTTAAAATTATAAAATGACTTATTGGCTTTTAGAGCCAAATTTATTTATATACCATAAATGCTGTTATAACATGTTCTATAGACATGAATAGTGAAAGGTAAATCTTAGATAAATAAAGGTAGTAAATTTAGAGTAAATTAAGCAAGTAATTTAGAAGTTATAATAACTTCAAGCATCAATTTATTCCTGAACTTTGTAGCTAAAATAGCTTAGAATAAATTATGCTTTTTTAGGCAACAGTTTCACTCACAAATCCTTGAGGGAAATTGATTCTAGAGCTGCTGTTAAAACATGATAAAAGCAGCGTCTTACTAAATTCTAATTAATTCTGCTAATATTCATGCCTAGCTCTTTCATAAATGCTGCCCAGTAGCCTCTATATTTTATTATAAAACTTAATTTTACTTTGATGAGGCTCTTGTATTTCATGGATTTAAGTCTCTGTTCTTAATCCAAGAGTACATTAATTCTACAGGTGCTATTCTATAGTGATAGGGGCCTAGAAACATTATAGGTAAACTCAATTCCATATACTTTTCCATTATACTTTGAGATCTGTGATAAGGAGCATTATCAAGAAGTATAATAGTATTTGATCTCCAGTCAGCATCAATTTATTCGAGTACTTTTATTAGTTTACAAAGAAAGTACATAAATGAGTGCTAATTAGTTCTTCCGTGATTAACTGTGTAGAATAGTTCTCCCGAACTTGATACTGCAATAATCAAATTCATTTATTTGAGTCTCTATGAATTAGTAACTCTATTTTTAACATAAGGGGCAGTCCAACCTCTGTGTCTTTAATCTGTTTAATTAAGGGTGGATTCATCTATATTGATAATTCTCTTACCTTGACTTAAGTTTTCAACGAATTACTAGGCTGCATACTATCGTTGTAACTTACTACTATTGCTATTATGCAAAGTTGAAATCTACTTGATTTATTTGTAAGTCATCATTAACTCATTTTTTAAGAATCGTCTTATCATTTGCTTACTACACCTTAGTTAAATATTCTTCTATAAACTGCGTTGTATATCTGAAACCTGCACAGGTTAAGTATCAAACATTAGCATGTTAACTATATGTGTACGTGCTCTGCTGTGAAGTTTTTTATACTTCCCTCTGTTGATTTGTTTTAAATTCCAAAATTAAGCTTTCTTTATAGGACTCTTCAAGTATCTTCTAAGTTTGTAATATGAAATACCCAATCTATCCATTATCTATTTGTAGGATAACTTTTCTTTATCTCTTAGTCTAAGTGACTCCTTTGCAACTTTAAGCTCTTTCTCTTACAGCTTCTTCTCCTTCCCTAACTACTTTAATACTCTGCGAGGCACGGTTGCATTAAGTTGTGTGTGCTAACCAAACATTGTAATTTAATCCTTGACTTTATGATTCTCAATAACTTTTGCTTCAAGCAAATTTAAATCAAAATTTTCAGCTTAATCAATTAAGCTCTATGGTTCTAAGTCAGATAACTTATAGTCAGTGTAAAGCTTCAACACCAACTAACCAAGAGTTATAATTTAACTATCGTTTAGTAATGATTGTTTAGTTCCTTTCTTAACGTTTTATCTATAAATCTCTTTAGGGTCTATGATGAAACCATCACTTTAAAACTCTGAAATTTCATCACAAGTTTTGTAGAATAATGAAATCATATCTCTTTAACTTACAGATTCTACAATAACATCTGCAACTGTTATGTTTCTTTAATAAAGCATATTAGTTGTTAAATAATTCGCTTGATCTTAAGAGTCTTCTGATTAGTTGGAAGAGCTCTGCTCTTCACTAGAGCTGATATCATCATAATCTTTATCTTCCAATTTGAAGAAATCTGAAAGTCTTGACTGTCGCTTTTTAGAATATGATTCCATAAATGTATTGCTAAATTTAATAATAATAAATTCTCTTTGTGCTCGTAGGAATTCCGCTAGCGGATATTGGACCATGCCTGTAGGATTTCATTATCATGAAAAGCACTCTCTAGTTTTAGTAACGGTAGTGTCTTCCTGAATTGAAATTGACCTATAAAAAATGGTGAAAGGCACCTAACTTTTAAATTTTAATGAACCAAGAATAACTTACTGGTATCAATGTTCAAGAACTCGCCCAGAAATGCAAAAGTAAGAAAGAGCTATAAAACTTTCTTGCCCAAGACTGCCACGCTTTCTTACCCAAAGCAGAATCCACCAACATTTATTTCCTTAAGTAAATCATAAGAGCAGAGAAAGAAGTAACGATTAACTTACCCCTGTAACTGTTATTATAGTATGTAAGAAGAGACGCAGTCAAAGTGTCAGCAGTGCCTCAAATCGATGGACTTACAGTTTAAGACTTTCTCGATTATGCAAGAGGATCTGCAAGACTGCTGTAATACTGCCTGATGAACGAGATTGGGTCCACCTAGAAAGATAATGGATCTGTGACTTGCTCTTCACCCTAGACACCGAAGGTGTCTCCCAGATATTCATGATGCAATGCTCTAACAAAGAGAAAAGCTAGAGTAAAACAGAGATCTCGTTATAGAAATGAGACCCGAGTTCGTGGACGCTCTCAGCAGATGCCTTAACTTTAGCAGTAAGTTTACTCTCTCTTAATTTCGTGTGTAGCTGAGCGAGGTAAGGCTGTGAATCTAGTAAAGGATTCATCTAAAAGAAAGAGAACTCGTGATTAAATGGAAGAAGTAAAAGATTATGAATAAGCTTTAAATAAGATAAGCAGGATTTCTTGCAGTAAACTAAAAAGTTGAAACAAGAACATGACAACATGGAAAGTAGTTGCTTGACTTACGCAAGATGAGAGACCAGTTTATGCTCAATAACAACTGATTGAGCCTGCTTAGCGCAGCTGAGAACTTCAGATTTTGAATGCTACTGCTTCTATTCCTTCATGAATCTCTATATACTATTAATAGCAAAAACTTGAATTTGGTGAATTACTTAAAAAAATTAAGATAAATCTCATATTCTTAATCTTGATTTTCTCTCTGGATTTTCGTGATTTATGTCGCTTTTAAAGTGCCTTCTCTCACTAGAGGCCACCTTCAACCATCTCTCCATCGTCTCTTCATTCTCTAGCAGCTCTGTATAAGTCAAGTAAATGATTTATCTCTAGCACTGCGACGAGTATTGAAGTCTCAATTTTTGTTTTGTTCTTGGATCAATTCAAGCTTTTGTTATCCTTTCACTAATCTCCTCTTTGAACTTCTTGAACTTTAGTTACTCTTGGATCTTGATCTGCCTGGAGATTTAGTAATCTCATGGTGCTACCGCTTTAACTTGTTCTGCACTAACTACTATACCAGTGCAAAGGGTTTATCTTACAGCACTGGATTTTGACTCATCTTTTCTTCTATTAACTCTATGATAGTTGGTTAAAAAAATCCCAATTTACTTTATTGAGTTGGTTCTTGTACTGAGGCAGAATCATTAAGTTCTAAAGATTGTTCTTTCTTTTCTTCTTCAATTGAATTGATAGCTCATTATAAGATTTCTCTGTTAGCTTAATAAGATGCTCAACAATTTCTCTAACGTGCTTATCACTCTCCTCCTTAGAAGAAACTTCTGTAGATATCTATTCTTGAGGCACTTAGTTTGGCTGAATTGAATTTTCCATTACTTCGTATTGATTTTACAAAATTG
Source organism: Oxytricha trifallax (assembly GCA_000711775.1). Taxonomy (NCBI): domain Eukaryota; phylum Ciliophora; class Spirotrichea; order Sporadotrichida; family Oxytrichidae; genus Oxytricha; species Oxytricha trifallax. Next base: position 7,403 of record ARYC01017171.1, read on the forward strand.
ATTATACAGAATTGTACTTGAGATCAAGAATAAGGTCTGCTTCACTTTACTAAACTACGAGAAGCTGCTCTGCACTACTTTTAGAAGCTAGTTTATATAACACCCTCTGCCATCTACCTTTAGTGTTGAGCCTACCAATTCTACCAATGATTTATTCTTCAGATCTTTTTGTAAAATCATCAGCGATAATTAAATAAGAACCACCATTTTGATTGATTTCATCATTGGTTTAAATGTCTGTGCCTCTACCCTATGCTTCATTCAACAAGTAAATTCCATAGTTCTTGCTTGCATTCTTCATTATATACCTACCTTCAAGTGTAGCTTCAATTACAGCAGCCTGGCGATGGCTGAAACTTGTGAAATCAAAATTTGAATTTGAAAGGCCTAATTCAATAGTGCTGTAATTTGTAGAGGCAACAATTAAAACTGGTGAATTGGCTATTTATTCCTTTATGATTTCCTTTATTTTTTACAAGTAATCTGATTGATTTGAATTGATCAGCAAGTCTGGCAGCTACGTTTTCTTGTCTCCTTGTAACTTATCAAGTGTGGGGAATACTACAGGTGTGCTTTAAAAAGCTAGTTTAAGAAAATTTTCTTCTGTTTATGAAAGATGGCTACCTGAAAAACCAACGATACTTTTACCTTGTTTGAAAAAATTTAGTTGATTAACAATGTTTTCAGTTGACCCATCAAATAGAATCCAATCGTATTCATCAACTATCACGATGCTCTAGTTCCACACACTCACAAACTTAGAGTTTTTCATTTGTTTCTTTAGTTGTGGCTGAGTATAGAAATAAATGCCAGTACTTTAAGCAACTAAGTTTGATTAGAATTAAGGGACATTGCATTGATAACTTTTTAGTATTTCTTGAAATCTCTCTGCACTAAGTGTTCATTTTTACCAACTATGAATAAGGATAGCTAGGTTTTCATAGCTATTAGAATGGCTAATGCAAAGCAAATTAAAGTCTTGCCATTCCCAATGCCAAAATGAATCAAATGGTTAGCTTGCAAGTTATTACAAATATATTGTGCCATAAAACTTGAGAACTATATAACTTGAATCCAAGATTTTGCTAAAGCTTATCTAAATCTTCACTGACACTAAGTCTTTCATTTTAAGGCTTTAAGTTGAAAGCCCTTGCTAGTTAGTGTAGAGAGTTAGCGCTTTCAAAGATTTAAAGTAATTCAGCAACCGTTTAATCAGAGAATTCTTCCATGTTTCGAGGGAGTTACAAAATTCATTAAATTTCAGAGCAGTCGCCATTTAAACAATTTTCAATAATATTACTTGTGAGGCTTGCATTCTTTTCTACTTAAGCTTCAATTATTTGCTGCTGAAGCTTTCTGATTTACTCAATCTTTCCAACCCCACTGCACGTCTCTACTCTGCAGTCTTTATGCAAGGCCTTTCATAAAATAAAGCATAGTGCTTTGATCGATAACTTCTTACTTCTGTAAGAATGTAACCCTTGTTAATGAAATATAGTCTTTCAAAGACTCAGCAGTTGGTGAACAGCTTAGAGCACAAATTCTCACAAAAGACTCTGTTTACTCAACTGGAATATCTCTGATTAAATGCAAGCCACAGTCTTGCTTGAGTATAGTGATGAATGGCACATTCAATATAAAAAATGAAGCAGGTATAAGTCTTTATACTTGAGAATCAATTTAGAATAATTGCCAAGTATCACGCATAAGTTGAATTACATAAGGGTTTGTATCATCCAACTTTTTTACTTAAGCAAGCTATTTGTAAAGGCTGAAACTGAATTGATGAATACATAGTTAGCCAAACCTAGAGCTTGCCTGGCATTAGGTGAACGTACTAATAAGAGGATTGATTCTTGTATAAGGGAGTCTTCAACTTGCACTTATTAGCCTGTATAAAAACCTAAAGCAGCTAAAAAGATACGAGGCTTGGAATCTTGATCCTAAATTTTCATTGCTTTATATTAAATTCACAAGCAAAGAGAACAGGTTGTAGTTTGTTTGCTGATCATCTACGTTCTCAAAATTTTGTAAGAATGATAAAAGTGACTAAGTGTTGCGTGCCACTATTTCTTGTAAAATGTCAGATCTTTAATAATATTCAGAATTTTTGAAATTCTCAAAGTGTTTGATTAACATCTCATGGCCGATGATCGCGCCATAGTTAATAGAGAGCTGAGGTAAGTACTCTTAATTATGTGTTTACTCATTTTCAAAGCTTACGTTAGTAGTAAAGATGCTTTCCTTGACCTCTTCGAATGTTGCAGTAAGATCAGGTGGCTCTGAAATTACAGATTTATTTTCGAGGCTGTTCTTTACTTACCTGGGTTTATTGTTATTGATAAATTTTCTCACGACATTCTTAAAATCTTTAGTCTTGTCAAAGCCTGCAAAATCCTCCTACTACAGCAGCAAACTTAAACTATAGTTGTTTTAGTGCAGAAATTCCTTTGCCCGATTAATTTTAGCACTATCTTGTGCATTTTTATAATCAGATTTGATGCCTTTGACTTTACCCGCTTTCTCAACATTTACATTGGCTAGGAAATTTTCAAAAATCTGAGGTAAGTTTTCTTGCTCTGGTGCCGACTCTGGCACCTGTTAATCATTAATAGGTTCTAATTAGAAGGTAATATCAAAGATTTAAGCTTACCAGCTTCCTCATTGTGAAGTTAAGGAGGGTCGATTTAAGAGGCCATCTAAAATCTAGGGTCTGGATTCATCTATTTTATGGTAGATTTTAATGATTAAGTTGATTGGATTTTAGTATTAAATAGCTGGATTATTAAAATCTTGACTGGATTATTGATTCTTAACTATATAAAAAATCACCTTTTTGTATATATCCTCCGGATTTATTGCAACCTCAATTAAAATATACTTCAATAAGTAAGCCTTCACTATTATTAATATAACTAGTAGCGTTTAGTTGCAAGGCGATGAGTGGTCCAAGAGCTGTAATAATTTTCAGCAACTTTGGAGCACGAGCCCATGCAAAATTGGCTTTTTTAAAAAATGGCGAAATCCGAAATTTTTTTTAAATTCAAAACCTTTCCCCGTCTATAACTGAATAATGGCGAGTAGAAATGTGAAGATAGGAATATCTAGAAGTTAATGGCACTTAAAATAGAAATTCGGGTCATCAGTTTGGACCTCAAAAAATGGCTTCTGGCTTAGCCAAAAAGTCTGGCTTTTAGGGTTCAGGTCAGTAGGATAGTATACCAATCTTGAAAAATTTCACGAACCACTCTGACAACCTACTGGATTTTTGGTTAATCTGAACTTAGAATTAAAAATCACACTTAACTCATCTGACTAATCATATAACTATAAAAAAATCTAGGTGCCATAATATTCTCAACCCTTCTTCTTCAATTCTCTGAATCGCCTCCCTCAAATTAAGTTAAAAAATCTGTCCTTTTAAATTTCGTTATTTATCGATATATTTAAAACTTTTTATCAACTTATAAATTCTATGTGTACATACGTATTGGGGTTTATGTTTCAACTGTCTTGCCCTCTTTTGGTTCTTTGAATTAAACCTTTCCAAAAATCTAAAACTTATACACACTCTAAAATTTGTAGAATTCTAATAAAATAAACAATATCTTAATGAAAAACATTGTATATTAAGTTTAAAAGCTAAAAGATCCTTTTTCTTAAGCAACTCTAAGGCCTTTGCCAAGTGCTAAGTGAACAACTGAAGATATTGTTTCAAATTCAAGTATATCATCGTCATGTGCAGACTAGTCAACTAAATTTAGCTACTATTAAGTTAAAGTTTTTCCTTCTTCATTCATTAAGCCTGAAGGTTTTCCTTTACCTGTTTTCCATAGATTTGTTTATCCGCCCATCATTGAGTTAATGTTTGTGCAAACCAATGAAACTGGATTACCTCCTATATTAAATGAAATTTATACCACAAATAAGTTTACTCATAATAGGTATGTTATCATTAGATCCTTTAACTCTGTCAGATTTGAACATTATTTGTTCTGTGCCGTCTTCTGCAACTTTTGAAACATAATCGACTACACTTTTGATTTTGGTTGTACTAGAACAGCAACACATTTTCTTAATACCTTCCCAACCATAAATGCACTTATTTTTCAAGTAATGATCGCTTCTACTTTTCTCAAATCCTAGTCCAATTCTTGATTCAATGCCAATACTAAAATAATTACACATTGGTCTTTGGTAAGTCTTCGTTTAGTAAGACTTCTTGATTTTTTCCTTTGAATCCCATTACATGATATCACCACCATTTTCTCTCAGATGTACTGTAATGTCCCAAACATTAAAAACCTCATCTTATGCTTTGATTATTTCTAGAGCAAGATTTCTTAATTTTAGTGTCCAGTATGGCTTTGGTTATTTACCCCAACCCATAATCTAGCAAAAGTCGTTTCCTGTACCGTAAGGAAGGGCACACATTGTTAAATCGTCGAGATTAATTCCTTTAATTTAAAAGAAAACAATTACATTTCTGAAAGTAGATAATTCACTGTTAAAATAAGAAGTTATAAAATACCTTCGCTAACTGCATCTTGAGCAATAAACATCATAGTACCATCCCCACCAGCTATAGCCATAATCAATCTTCTGTGAAGTCCATGAATATTAGATTAATGATTAGAAGATGCATTATTATTGTTCAAACTTGAAGTAGGGCCTTGTGCACCAAAAGTAGATTAAATTTATGAGACCCCTGTTGGAGTGTATAGTTTCTATTTTTAGTAGTTTCTTCTTTATATTTGTTTCATTTCCTTTAAAGCCTTTAACTTTCTTTAAATTTTAATTGTGATATTTACAAGAATAACCTTAGAAATTAAAATATTAATTTATTAATATGAACTTTCTTTCTTAAATTGTAAGATTTACTATGTGAATGGCAACATCGGTATATTGATCTGCTTCTATTGTAACATTTTTCAATTCTAAATCTAAAAACTTCTGGCCATGTTTAGAACCACTGCGAGGATTCACAAATATGAAAATATCTATTTGTTGTTTCATTACTATTTGTGTAACATCATGTATGTCCTAATTTTATCAAAAACATAAATATGATATAATATATAGTAGTGATCGAAAAATGATTTGATATTTAGAAAATTCATAAAATATATAAACAAATCTTTTAATTTAATTTTGATGGACTACTCTTATTCCATTTTATGAAACTTATTCAACTATAATAAAAATTTCATAATCAAAATTTGACAGTTTATTTTCTTACTTTGATCTTAGAAGTTAGAACCAACGCTTGATCTACTATTTTAATTGTATTCTATGTCTACATCGTTACTTTGTAAGTTATTGTTATCTATAAATTGTCAGTTAGATACATAATCTTTAAGTTTATTTTTATAAAGAAATTTCATAAAATAGTTATAATAAAATATTTCTATAGAAACTAATTCTAATTGAACTGATTTGATCTGTTTATTATTATTATGATGATGAACTTACATTTATTTAGACCATCCCCAATTGGTGGATTATGCTGATAAATTACTATAAATATTTTACCCAATATATTAGATTATTAAAAAGAGCTCTACGAAAATTATTATTTTATAATATATGTTCTTTAGCTATTTATAAAATATTTATTAAATATGCAATCTATTAGACTATTAGTGGTTGTTGAACAATATTTTATCTCTTCCTGACAGGTCTCTCTCCCCACTAATTAGTCCACCTGCACCACCTTAATTGTTGTTAGGCAATACCAAACTATCTGAGGCGAATTGATGCTAATTATTTCTATCATTTTAAAATGTAATAAATATAAAGTTCAGCACAATATAAAAGTAATAAAGTTATAATCATAAGGTGTCTACTAAGATACCCTGTTATTCTATCCTCCTTGAAATATATTCTTAATTTATATATATATATATATATTCTAGTACATTTTAGATTACAAATAAATTTATTAGGATGATATTCGGAGTTTGGCTGTGGTTGATTAAATGCTACTAATCATTTGTAAATCTATATGCAAATAGTGTTAAGAACAATTTGTATATTCTTCATATCTTTGAATAGTGACTCAGATAAACTAATTTATTTACATATAAAGAAAGTGTGGATTACTTACGATCTATTGGGCATCATCATGCTTGGATCCTCATCTTCGATTGGCTCTCCACCAGAGGGCCTTACAAATTTAGTGTTACCATTCATTATAATCAAAAATATAAAATTGAATAAATAAACTATTAATACTATAAAGTTAGCATTTTATCAATATTAGCTAAAATAATCGATGTAAAATAATATATAAAAGAACATAATTACTGATTCTACTAGATGAAGCCTGAATGTACATTACTATTCTAATTGATCTTAAGAGCCTCGTCACCTTAAAGAACAATATTTTTACTCAATGAGTTTGCATTTAAGTCAACATTTATGAATGGCTACATGGAGCTAGACTGACCCCCAATTAAGTCTGATTTTTATCTTGCACGAGGGAGCTCTATTATTTTCTAGTTTAGTGTCACATCATCAAAATTTGCTTCAGACAAGTTACTTTGCTGTCTCGAAAGCATTTTAATTAAATGTAAAAAAAAGAATTAGACGGGGCTGAAGCTAATCTATAGAGTATATGGGATAAAGTTCTTTTAATAAATTGAGTTTGATGCACTAAAATCATAGTATGAAACTATCTGATTAAATTTACCTATCTGTCTTAAGCCCATCCATTAATTTATGTACAGAATTGAATATTAATAAATTTTAAAAATATAAAATATTAAATTATTTTAGGTCTATCTTAAAAGGAGGAAAATAAAATGTTTAAAAATCATCATTTACTAAAAGTATTTTAATTTTAAAAAAGCATAGGATTATTATCTTGCATTTATTTTAAGTTTAATTTTAATTAATATTTAAGCCACCTTTTGATCATTACACTTCATTTAAAGACATAATTGCTCAAGTTTTTTGTATATTTATATTCTAGAATGATTTGATTAATTGAAAACGAAAGATTTAGGTATTTAAAGATATTACTAGCAGAAATAAAGCTTTTTAGAATAAATCCATACACAAATTCTGCAAAGATATTTGTTATATAACTTGCTCAGAGATCTGTTGATTTAGCGTCTTTTAAGAGCATTCCATTTCCCTTCAACATTTGTTTCAACAAGTCTACTGGGAAGTAACCTTAAAATGATTATATTTATACATAAGGTATTTACTGTTAATATATAATACTTATTTCATTATTGAAAATCAGAAAAAGTATGTAAAGTTTAGTTGGGGAATGAGGTCTCTCCAACTTCGCCAGTTGATTTCTCAATATATTCAATTTTAGCTTAAGGGACATCAGCTTTCTCTTAGATAATAATTGGCTTGTAGCTGCCTAGCTCAGTCTCCAAGAATGTTCTCAATTCCTATAGAATGCATGTTTTACATTTGTTCAAAGTTAATTAAAATAATTATCAATTGACTAGGTTAATGATTCTTGATGATTAATTTTGACACGTTGTTAATATCATTCTGTGTTAAAACAGATGGTATCACTTTTTTCATAAACGAAAATCTCATAGAAAAGTTTAAACTTACTTAATTAAGTGATTCGTATTTGCCCTAAGGGTAAGAAAAGACAGCATGTGAGAATCTATCTTCGTTGCCGTCTTGAGCTAAACTCATGCCAAGAATGAAAGTTATCAAAAGTAGTATAGTTAAGGATTTCATTAGTCTCTTTACCAAAATATTTTATTAATTTATAACAATCATTGTTCCAACCGAGACCTCCTCCCACCCCCCTCCCAG
>ARYC01017172.1:0-49461 GCA_000711775.1 Oxytricha trifallax
CGATTGATGTCTTTGAATTTACGTAATTGCATGTTTTTCATAATTCTGCTTGTGAAAATTGCGCTAATTTTGTACTATAAAGTTTGTTACACTGGAATAGCATTATAGCAAAGCTATTCATGCACTATTAATTTAAGGTAAATTTTATTAATTCACGCTTCTTACACTTACACTCTTAACAGAGTGCTTAAATACACTCTATATAATTCACGCAAGTGAAAAAGACAAGCAACTGTAAAGTTTAGTATTACTAATTTTAGCAGTAAAGTCACTCTATAAAAGTGCACTTATTTTGCTAAGTTATTTAAGTGACATTTTTAAATTGCTATTTATATACATTTAATTCTATACAAATTACATATTTGCAAAATTCTACTATTTTGCGTGAAGTTCACTCTATTTTATTAGTCTTAGAGTGTTATTAATAGTACTAAGTATAATAGATGACAAAAAGTGCATGATATGGATTTTAAAATCATATTGATTTTGTTCTTTGCTTCAAAATTTATTCAAGTAAAAGTAATAAAAATTAGGGCTACAAAATTGTATACAATTTTTATACAATTGTAAGTAAATTGTAAATTCAAAAACTTAATATGCTTTACATTTATTGTAAGATATGGATAATTTGAGATTAAGAGCATTATCATTGTAAATGTAAATTATAATTAATTATATATTTTCGATTTGATACTTAAGGAGGTAAGTTAATATAAACTTGAAAGTATAGAGAAGCCATTTCTGTTTTTAGTATTTTTACTTATTACTATAAAATGTGCTAAATCAAGGCTAAAATTATAAAAGAACAAAATAAAATTTCTAACTTATTTTTTCATTCCAGCAATTGATTCTATTCATGTTGCATTCAATTTTAAGTAACTTATATATAGGTGAGTTAGATAGGTGGTATAAATTTAGAATTAAGATATAGACATGAGATTTATAAAGAAGGTAAGTTCAATTTTTTGATTCAATTTTAGTTATAATCTCTAGATTAAATTGTTAACTACAAAAATTAACAATTAAAATTATACTTATTTTATTGAGATTAAAGTGAAAATGATATAATAGTTGTTATTTATGTAGGCTATGATCAATAAAGATTGATAAGAATTTGAATGTACAATGTTAGTGGCTCTTAACTATCAAATAAAGTAAGCAGGTGTTTTGGGGACTTCAATTATTAAAATACTTGAATTTACAATATAAATTCAAAAATAGTTTAGTATAATAATTTATACTTTAAACTGTATCCTTACACTTTTTAATTCATAATTTTAATTTAGTTTATTGCTAAATTAATTAGCTTTATTTATTCTCGCATATATAAAGATTACTAGCATTTTTATCATTTCTCTATTCTTTATTCTGATAATTATTTTGAATTTTATATTGATCACTGCAATCAAAATTGCTACTTTGAAATCAGTATATTATTTCCCTATAAGTATTAAATTAAGTTTAAGATTTAAATTAAGAATTTCAGTAATAATAAATTTAAAGAATTAAATGGTTTTGAAATTTAATACTAATAATAAATCTTTTGAAAATGTTGCTTAATTATATTTATTACTTACCTTTTTAATTTTAGCTCTGGTCATTTTATTTGCATAGTTTAGTGTGTCTCGTATCTTTAATTTTGAATTAAACAATATTGATAGGAAAAGATTAATGCGATGAAGAAAAGTTGACTTAATTAGGAAGATTTAAAAGACTACTGAGACATTAATTAAATTAAAGACATATATTAATATATTTAAATAGCTATTTAATTATTAATTATTTAATTAATATTGATTTCGGCCCGATTATTAAGCGATTTATGAAGTAGATTTTATTTTTTCTTAAGGATTATTCTAAATTGTACGCCAATTTTTTGACAATAATCCCAATCTTACAACATTAAAATACACAAAATTGTATCAAGGCCATTAAAAATTATAAGTAAAAAAAAGAATAAAAACAAGATTAAATTTTATTTAAATTAAATTATATTAATTACCATTATTTGTTTCTTAGTTTTAATTTAATTATTTCTAAATTTCTGTTTGATAAATTTTCCATTTTTTAATTAAAAGAAATCCAAGATGTCATTGACTAAAAAAGTTGTAAGAATCGAGAACCCATTTATCATATTGAAATTAATTTAATTTAAATTTTTTGTTTCATTTGAGGTGCTGAATAGATCTAGTAAATTCTTTGAGAAAATTAATTTACAAAAAATCCGTCCTATAATTACGTGAATTATCTGAGGAACCCCTTGAGAATTAATTGAGTTGAATTTGTAGTTTGAAAGTTGCTGAATATAAATATTTCTCTGTCAGAGATGTTTCTTTATATTTTATTATTATAATTTTAAATAAAATTGCTCTCAATTTATAGTCAAATGAATGGTAAATATTAACCTTAGAAAAATTTTAATGGAAAAATTTTGTTGATAAAAAGTTTGCCAATAAATATAATTATAATATTAAATTAAAATAAACTTACTAGTGAAAAAGTTTTTCTCTTCTCTTTATTTATAACTTATACTTATCATTATTATCTCTTTTATTCTTAAATTTGTTTTTATCTTAACTTATTTTCCGAGATCTTTCTCTTTCCATATTTATTACTTATAATTTATACTGATAATTAACTTGAAATCTTTATTATTCCAAAATAGTTTTTAAATGGCTTATTATATTTTTACTCTATGAATTAATTATTATTTTGAAATTGAATTATTAGCTTATTAATTCTACCTTAAAATTTATAGGATTATAGTATAATCCTAAAGACGTTAGTCTTTAAAATTATAAAATGACTTATTGGCTTTTTGAGCCAAATTTATTTATATACCATAAATGCTGTTATAACATGTTCTATAGACATGAATAGTGAAAGGTAAATCTTAGATAAATAAAGGTAGTAAATTTAGAGTAAATTAAGAAAGTAATTTAGAAGTTATAATAACTTCAAGCATCAATTTATTCCTGAACTTTGTAGCTAAAATAGCTTAGAATAAATTATGCTTTTTTAGGCAACGGTTTCACTCACAAATCCTTGAGGGAAATTGATTCTAGAGCTGCTGTTAAAACATGATAAAAGCAGCGTCTTACTAAATTCTAATTAATTCTGCTAATATTCATGCCTAGCTCTTTCATAAATGCTGCCCAGTAGCCTCTATATTTTATTATAAAACTTAATTTTACTTTGATGAGGCTCTTGTATTTCATGGATTTAAGTCTCTGTTCTTAATCCAAGAGTACATTAATTCTACAGGTGCTATTCTATAGTGATAGGGGCCTAGAAACATTATAGGTAAACTCAATTCCATATACTTTTCCATGATACTTTGAGATCTGTGATAAGGAGCATTATCAAGAAGTATAATAGTATTTGATCTCCAGTCAGCATCAATTTATTCGAGTACTTTTATTAGCTTACATAGAAAGTACATAAATGAGTGCTAATTAGTTCTTCCATGATTAACTGTGTAGAATAGTTCTCCCGAACTTGAAACTGCAATAATCAAATTCATTTATTTGAGTCTCTATGAATTTGTAACTCTATTTTTAACATAAGGGGCAGTCCAACCTCTGTGTCTTTAATCTGTTTAATTAAGTGTGGATTCATCTATATTGATAATTCTCTTACCTCGACTTAAGTTCTCAACGAATTACTAGGCTGCATACTATCGTTGTAACTTACTACTATTGCTATTATGCAAAGTTGAAATCTACTTGATTTATTTGTAAGTCATCATTAACTCATTTTTTAAGAATCGTCTTATCATTTGCTTACTACACCTTTGTTAAATATTCTTCTATAAACTGCGCTGTATATCTGAAATCTGCACAGGTTAAGTATCAAACATTAGCATGTTAACTATATGTGTACGTGCTCTGCTGTGAAGTTTTTTATACTTCCCTCTGTTGATTTGTTTTAAATTCCAAAATTAAGCTTTCTTTATAGGACTCTTCAAGTATCTTCTAAGTTTGTAATATGAAATACCCAATCTATCCATTATCTATTTGTAGGATAACTTTTCTTTATCTCTTAGTCTAAGTGACTCCTCTGCAACTTTAAGCTCTTTCTCTTACAGCTTCTTCTCCTTCCCTAACTACTTTAATACTCTGCGAGGCACGGTTGCATTAAGTTGTGTGTGCTAACCAAACATTGTAATTTAATCCTTGACTTTATGATTCTCAATAACTTTTGCTTCAGGCAAATTTAATTCAAAATTTTCAGCTTAATAAATTAAGCTCTATGGTTCTAATTCAGATAACTTATAGTCAGTGTAAAGCTTCAACACCAGCTAACCAAGAGTTATAATTTAACTATCGTTAAGTAATGATTGTTTAGTTCCTTTCTTAACGGTTTATCTATAAATCTCTTTAGGGTCTATGATGAAACCATCACTTTCAAACTCTGAAATTTCATCACAAGTTTAGTAGAATAATGAAATCATATCTCTTTAACTTACAGATTCAACAATAACATCTGCAACTGTTATGTTTCTTTAATAAAGCATATTAGTTGTTAAATAATTCGCTTGATCTTAAGAATCTTCTGATTAGTTGGAAGAGCTCTGCTCTTCACTAGAGCTGATATCATCATAATCTTTATCTTCCAATTTGAAGAAATCTGAAAGTCTTGACTGTCGCTTTTTAGAATATGATTCCATAAATGTATTGCTAAATTTAATAATAATAAATTCTCTTTGTGCTCGTAGGAATTCCGCTAGCGGATATTGGACCATGCCTGTAGGATTTCATTATCATGAAAAGCACTCTCTAGTTTTAGTAACGGTAGTGTCTTCCTGAATTGAAATTGACCTATAAAAAATGGTGAAAGGCACCTAACTTTTAAATTTTAATGAACCAAGGATAACTTACTGGTATCAATGTTCAAGAACTCGCCCAGAAATGCAAAAGTAAGAAAGAGCTATACAACTTTCTTGCCCAAGACTGCCACGCTTTCTTACCCAAAGCGGACTCCACCAACATTTATTTCCTTAAGTAAATCATAAGAGCAGAGAAAGAAGTAACGATTAATTTACCCCTGTAACTGTTATTATAGTATGTAAGAAGAGACGCAGTCAAAGTTTCAGCAGTGCCTCAAATCGATGGACTTACAGTTTAAGACTTTCTCGATTATGCAAGAGGATCTGCAAGACTGCTGTAATACTTGCCAGATGAACGAGATTGGGTCCACCTAGACAGATAATGGATCTGTGACTTGCTCTTCACCCTAGACACCGACGGTGTCTCCCAGATGATTCATGATGCTCTAACGAAGAGAAAAGCTAGAGTAAAACAGAGATCTCGTTATAGAAATGAGACCCGAGTTCGTGGACGCTCTCAGCAGATGCCTTAACTTTAGCAGTAAGTTTACTCTCTCTTAATTTCGTGTGTAGCTGAGCGAGGTAAGGCTGTGAATCTAGTAAAGGATTCATCTAAAAGAAAGAGAACTCGTGATTAAATGGAAGAAGTAAAAGATTATGAATAAGCTTTAAAATAAGATAAGCAGGATTTCTTGCAGTAAACTAAAAAGTTGAAACAAGAACATGACAACATGGAAAGTGAGTTGCTTGACTTACGCAAGATGAGAGACCAGTTTATGCTCAATAACAACTGATTGAGCCTGCTTAGCGCAGCTGAGAACTTCAGATTTTGAATGCTGCTGCCTCTATTCCTTCATGAATCTCTATATACTATTAATAGCAAAAACTTGAATTTGGGGAATTGCTTAAAAAAATTAAGATAAATATCATATTCTTAATCTTGGTTTTCTCTCTGGATTTTTGTGATTTATGTCGCTTTAAAAGTGCCTCCTCTCACTAGAGGCCATCTTCAACCATCTTTCCATCGTCTCTTCATTCTCTAGCAACTCTGTATAAGTGCAAGTAAATGATTTATCTCTAGCACTGCGACGAGTATTGAGGTCTCAATTTTTGTTTTGTTCTTTGATTAATTCAAGCTTTTGTTATCCTTTCAATAATCTCCTCTTTGAACTTCTAGAACTTTAGTTACTCTTAGATCTTGATCTGCCTGGAGATTTAGTAATCTCATGGTGCTACCGCTTAAGTTGTTCTGCACTAACTACTATACCAGTGCAAAGGGTTTATCTTACAGCACTGGATTTTGACTCATCTTTTCTTCTATTAACTCTATGATAGTTGGTTAATAAAATCCCAATTTACTTTATTGAGTTGGTTCTTGTACTGAGGCAGAATCATTAAGTTCTAAAGATTGTTCTTTCTTTTCTTCTTCAATTGAATTGATAGCTTCATTATAAGATTTCTCTGTTAGCTTAATAAGATGCTCAACAATTTCTCTAACGTGCTTATCACTCTCTTCCTTAGAAGAAACTTCTGTAGATATCTATTCTTGAGGCACTAAGTTTGGTTAAATTGAATTTTCCATTTCTTCGTATTAATTTTACAAAATTGATTATACAGAATTGTACTTGAAATCAAGAATAAGGTCTGCTTCACTTTACTAAACTACGAGAAGCTGCTCTGCACTACTTTTAGAAGCTAGTTTATATAACACCCTCTGCCATCTACCTTTAGTGTTGAGCCTACCAATCCTACCAATGATTTATTCTTCAGATCTTTTTGTAAAAACATCAGCGATAATTAAATAAGAACCACCATTTTGATTGATTTCATCATTGGTTTAAATGTCTGTGCCTCTACCCTATGCTTCATTCAACAAGTAAATTCCATAGTTCTTGCTTGCATTCTTCATTAAATACCTACCTTCAAGGGTAGCTTCAATTACAGCAGCCTGGCGATGGCTGAAACTTGTGAAATCAAAAGTTGAATTTGAAAGGCCTAATTCAATAGTGCTGTAATTTGTAGAGGCAACAATTAAAACTGGTGAATTAGCGATTTATTCCTTTATGATTTCCTTGATTTTTTACAAGTAATCTGATTGATTTGAATTGATCAGCAAGTCTGGCAGCTACGTTTTCTTGTCTCCTTGTAACTTATCAAGTGTGGGGAATACTACAGGTGTGCTTTACAAAGCTAGTTTAAGACAATTTTCTTCTGTTTATGAAGATGGCTACCTGAAAAACCAACGATACTTTTACCTTGTTTGAAAAAATTTAGTTGATTAACAATGTTTTCAGTTGACCCATCAAATAGAATCCAATCGTATTCATCAACTATCACGATGCTCTAGTTCCACACACTCACAAACTTAGAATTTTTCATTTGTTTCTTTAGTTGTGGCTGAGTATAGAAATAAATGCCAGTACTTTAAGCAACTAAGTTTAGATTAGAATTAAGGGACATTGCATTGATAACTTTTTAGTATTTCTTGAAATCTCTCTGCACTAAGTGTTCATTTTTACCAACTATGAATACGGATAGCTAGGTTTTCATAGCTATAAGGATGGCTAATGCAAAGCAAATTAAAGTCTTGACATTCCCAATGCCAAAATGAATCAAATGGTTAGCTTTCAAGTTATTACAAATATAGTTGATGCATAAAACTTGAGAACTATATAACTTGAATCCAAGATTTTGCTAAAGCTTATCTAAATCTTCACTGACACTAAGCCTTTCATTTTAAGGCTTTAAGTTGAAAGCCCTTGCTAGTTAGTGCAGAGAGTTAGCGCTTTCAAAGATTTAAAGTAATTCAGCAACCGTTTAATCAGAGAATTCTTCCATGTTTCGAGGGAGTTACAAAATTCTTTAAATTTCAGAGCAGTCGCCATTTAAACAATTTTCAATAATATTACTTGTGAGGCTTGCATTCTTTTCTACTTAAGCTTCAATTATTTGCTGCTGAAGCTTTCTGATTTACTCAATCTTTCCAACCACTGCACGTCTCTACTCTGCAGTCTTTATGCAAGGCCTTTCATAAAATAAAGCATAGTGCTTTGATCGATAACTTCTTACTTCTGTAAGAATGTAACCCTTGTTAATGAAATATAGTCTTTCAAAGACTCAGCAGTTGGTGAACAGCTTAGAGCACAAATTCTCACAAAAGACTCTGTTTACTCAACTGGAATATCTCTGATTAAATGCAAGCCACAGTCTTGCTTGAGTATAGTGATGAATGGCACATTCAATATAAAAAATGAAGCAGGTATAGTCTTTATACTTGAGAATCAATTTAGAATAATTACCAAGTATCACGCATAAGTTGAATCACATAAGGGTTCGTATCATCCAACCTTTTTACTTAAGCAAGCTATTTTGTAAAGGCTGAAACTGAATTGATGAATACATAGTTAGCCAAACCTAGAGCTTGCCTGGCATTAGGTGAACGTACTAATAAGAGAATTGATTCTTGTATAAGGGAGTCTTCAACTTGCACTTATTAGCCTGTATAAAAACCTAAAGCAGCTAAAAAGATACGAGGCTTGGAATCTTGATCTAAATTTTCATTGCTTTATATTAAATTCACAAGCAAAGAGAACAGGTTGTAGTTTGTTTGCTGATCATCTACGTTCTCAAATTTTGTAAGAATGATAAAAGTGACTAAGTGTTGCGTGCCACTATTTCTTGTAAAATGTCAGATCTTTAATAATATTCAGAATCTTTGAAATTCTCAAAGTGCTTGATTAACATCTCATGGCCGATGATCGCGCCATAGTTAATAGAGAGCTGAGGTAAGTACTCTTAATTATGTGTTACACATTTTCAAAGCTTACGTTAGTAGTAAAGATGCTTTCCTTGACCTCTTCGAATGTTGCAGTAAGATCAGGTGGCTCTGAAATTACAGATTTACTTTCGAGGCTGTTCTTTACTTACCTGGGTTTATTGTTATTGATAAATTTTCTCACGACATTCTTAAAATCTTTAGTCTTGTCAAAGCCTGCAAAATCCTCCTACTACAGCAGCAAACTTAAACTATAGTTGTTTTAGTGCAGAAATTCCTTTGCCCGATTAATTTTAGCACTATCTTGTGCATTTTTATAATCAGATTTGATGCCTTTGACTTTACCCGCTTTCTCAACATTTACATTGGCTAGGAAATTTTCAAAAATCTGAGGTAAGTTTTCTTGCTCTGGTGCCGACTCTGGCACCTGTTAATCATTAATAGGTTCTAATTAGAAGGTAATATCAAAGATTTAGTTACCAGCTTCCTCATTGTGAAGTTAAGGAGGGTCGATTTTAGAGGCCATCTAAAATCCAGGGTCTGGATTCATCTATTTTATGGTAGATTTTAATGGTTAATTTGATTGGATTTTAGTATTAAATAGCTGGATTATTAAAATCTTGACTGGATTATTGATTCTTAACTATATAAAAAATCACCTTTTTGTATATATCCTCCGGATTTATTGCAACCTCAATTAAAATATACTTCAATAAGTAAGCCTTCACTATCACTAATATAACTAGTAGCGTTTAGTTGCAAGGCGATGAGTGGTCCAAGAGCTGTAATAATTTTTAGCAACTTTGGAGCACGAGCCCATGCAAAATTGGCTTTTTTAAAAAATGGCGAAATCCGAAATTTTTTTTAAATTCAAAACCTTTCCCCGTCTATAACTGAATAATGGCGAGTAGAAATGTGAAGATAGGAATATCTAGAAGTTAATGGCACTTAAAATAGAAATTCGGGTCATCAGTTTGGACCTCAAAAAATGGCTTCTGGCTTAGCCAAAAAGTCTGGCTTTTAGGGTTCAGGTCAGTAGGATAGTATACCAATCTTGAAAAATTTCACGAACCACTCAGACAACCTACTGGATTTTTAGTTGATCTGAACTTAGAATTAAAAATCACACTTAACTCATCTAACTAATCATATAACTATAAAAATATCTAGGTGCCATAATATTCTCAACCCTTCTTCTTCTTCAATTCTCTAGATCGGCTCCCTCAAATTAAGTTAAATCTGTCCTTTTAAATTTCGTTATTTATCGATATATTTAAAACTTTTTATCAACTTATAAATTCTATGTGTACATACGTATTGGGGTTTATGTTTCAACTGTCTTGCCCTCTTTTGGTTCTTTGAATTAAACCTTTCCAAAAATCTAAAACTTATACACACTCTAAAATTTGTAGAATTCTAATAAAATAAACAATATCTTAATGAAAAACATTGTATATTAAGTTTAAAAGCTAAAAGATCCTTTTTCTTAAGCAACTCTAAGGCCTTTGCCAAGTGCTAAGTGAACAACTGAAGATATTGTTTCAAATTCAAGTATATCATCGTCATGTGCAGACTAGTCAACTAAATTTAGCTACTATTAAGTTAAAGTTTTTCCTTCTTCATTCATTAAGCCTGAAGGTTTTCCTTTACCTGTTTTCCATAGATTTGTTTATCCGCCCATCATTGAGTTAATGTTTGTGCAAACCAATGAAACTGGATTACCTCCTATATTAAATGAAATTTATACCACAAATAAGTTTACTCATAATAGGTATGTTATCATTAGATCCTTTAACTCTGTCAGATTTGAACATTATTTGTTCTGTGCCGTCTTCTGCAACTTTTGAAACATAATCGACTACACTTTTGATTTTGGTTGTACTAGAACAGCAACACATTTTCTTAATACCTTCCCAACCATAAATGCACTTATTTTTCAAGTAATGATCGCTTCTACTTTTCTCAAATCCTAGTCCAATTCTTGATTCAATGCCAATACTAAAATAATTACACATTGGTCTTTGGTAAGTCTTCGTTTAGTAAGACTTCTTGATTTTTTCCTTTGAATCCCATTACATGATATCACCACCATTTTCTCTCAGATGTACTGTAATGTCCCAAACATTAAAAACCTCATCTTATGCTTTGATTATTTCTAGAGCAAGATTTCTTAATTTTAGTGTCCAGTATGGCTTTGGTTATTTACCCCAACCCATAATCTAGCAAAAGTCGTTTCCTGTACCGTAAGGAAGGGCACACATTGTTAAATCGTCGAGATTAATTCCTTTAATTTAAAAGAAAACAATTACATTTCTGAAAGTAGATAATTCACTGTTAAAATAAGAAGTTATAAAATACCTTCGCTAACTGCATCTTGAGCAATAAACATCATAGTACCATCCCCACCAGCTATAGCCATAATCAATCTTCTGTGAAGTCCATGAATATTAGATTAATGATTAGAAGATGCATTATTATTGTTCAAACTTGAAGTAGGGCCTTGTGCACCAAAAGTAGATTAAATTTATGAGACCCCTGTTGGAGTGTATAGTTTCTATTTTTAGTAGTTTCTTCTTTATATTTGTTTCATTTCCTTTAAAGCCTTTAACTTTCTTTAAATTTTAATTGTGATATTTACAAGAATAACCTTAGAAATTAAAATATTAATTTATTAATATGAACTTTCTTTCTTAAATTGTAAGATTTACTATGTGAATGGCAACATCGGTATATTGATCTGCTTCTATTGTAACATTTTTCAATTCTAAATCTAAAAACTTCTGGCCATGTTTAGAACCACTGCGAGGATTCACAAATATGAAAATATCTATTTGTTGTTTCATTACTATTTGTGTAACATCATGTATGTCCTAATTTTATCAAAAACATAAATATGATATAATATATAGTAGTGATCGAAAAATGATTTGATATTTAGAAAATTCATAAAATATATAAACAAATCTTTTAATTTAATTTTGATGGACTACTCTTATTCCATTTTATGAAACTTATTCAACTATAATAAAAATTTCATAATCAAAATTTGACAGTTTATTTTCTTACTTTGATCTTAGAAGTTAGAACCAACGCTTGATCTACTATTTTAATTGTATTCTATGTCTACATCGTTACTTTGTAAGTTATTGTTATCTATAAATTGTCAGTTAGATACATAATCTTTAAGTTTATTTTTATAAAGAAATTTCATAAAATAGTTATAATAAAATATTTCTATAGAAACTAATTCTAATTGAACTGATTTGATCTGTTTATTATTATTATGATGATGAACTTACATTTATTTAGACCATCCCCAATTGGTGGATTATGCTGATAAATTACTATAAATATTTTACCCAATATATTAGATTATTAAAAAGAGCTCTACGAAAATTATTATTTTATAATATATGTTCTTTAGCTATTTATAAAATATTTATTAAATATGCAATCTATTAGACTATTAGTGGTTGTTGAACAATATTTTATCTCTTCCTGACAGGTCTCTCTCCCCACTAATTAGTCCACCTGCACCACCTTAATTGTTGTTAGGCAATACCAAACTATCTGAGGCGAATTGATGCTAATTATTTCTATCATTTTAAAATGTAATAAATATAAAGTTCAGCACAATATAAAAGTAATAAAGTTATAATCATAAGGTGTCTACTAAGATACCCTGTTATTCTATCCTCCTTGAAATATATTCTTAATTTATATATATATATATATATTCTAGTACATTTTAGATTACAAATAAATTTATTAGGATGATATTCGGAGTTTGGCTGTGGTTGATTAAATGCTACTAATCATTTGTAAATCTATATGCAAATAGTGTTAAGAACAATTTGTATATTCTTCATATCTTTGAATAGTGACTCAGATAAACTAATTTATTTACATATAAAGAAAGTGTGGATTACTTACGATCTATTGGGCATCATCATGCTTGGATCCTCATCTTCGATTGGCTCTCCACCAGAGGGCCTTACAAATTTAGTGTTACCATTCATTATAATCAAAAATATAAAATTGAATAAATAAACTATTAATACTATAAAGTTAGCATTTTATCAATATTAGCTAAAATAATCGATGTAAAATAATATATAAAAGAACATAATTACTGATTCTACTAGATGAAGCCTGAATGTACATTACTATTCTAATTGATCTTAAGAGCCTCGTCACCTTAAAGAACAATATTTTTACTCAATGAGTTTGCATTTAAGTCAACATTTATGAATGGCTACATGGAGCTAGACTGACCCCCAATTAAGTCTGATTTTTATCTTGCACGAGGGAGCTCTATTATTTTCTAGTTTAGTGTCACATCATCAAAATTTGCTTCAGACAAGTTACTTTGCTGTCTCGAAAGCATTTTAATTAAATGTAAAAAAAAGAATTAGACGGGGCTGAAGCTAATCTATAGAGTATATGGGATAAAGTTCTTTTAATAAATTGAGTTTGATGCACTAAAATCATAGTATGAAACTATCTGATTAAATTTACCTATCTGTCTTAAGCCCATCCATTAATTTATGTACAGAATTGAATATTAATAAATTTTAAAAATATAAAATATTAAATTATTTTAGGTCTATCTTAAAAGGAGGAAAATAAAATGTTTAAAAATCATCATTTACTAAAAGTATTTTAATTTTAAAAAAGCATAGGATTATTATCTTGCATTTATTTTAAGTTTAATTTTAATTAATATTTAAGCCACCTTTTGATCATTACACTTCATTTAAAGACATAATTGCTCAAGTTTTTTGTATATTTATATTCTAGAATGATTTGATTAATTGAAAACGAAAGATTTAGGTATTTAAAGATATTACTAGCAGAAATAAAGCTTTTTAGAATAAATCCATACACAAATTCTGCAAAGATATTTGTTATATAACTTGCTCAGAGATCTGTTGATTTAGCGTCTTTTAAGAGCATTCCATTTCCCTTCAACATTTGTTTCAACAAGTCTACTGGGAAGTAACCTTAAAATGATTATATTTATACATAAGGTATTTACTGTTAATATATAATACTTATTTCATTATTGAAAATCAGAAAAAGTATGTAAAGTTTAGTTGGGGAATGAGGTCTCTCCAACTTCGCCAGTTGATTTCTCAATATATTCAATTTTAGCTTAAGGGACATCAGCTTTCTCTTAGATAATAATTGGCTTGTAGCTGCCTAGCTCAGTCTCCAAGAATGTTCTCAATTCCTATAGAATGCATGTTTTACATTTGTTCAAAGTTAATTAAAATAATTATCAATTGACTAGGTTAATGATTCTTGATGATTAATTTTGACACGTTGTTAATATCATTCTGTGTTAAAACAGATGGTATCACTTTTTTCATAAACGAAAATCTCATAGAAAAGTTTAAACTTACTTAATTAAGTGATTCGTATTTGCCCTAAGGGTAAGAAAAGACAGCATGTGAGAATCTATCTTCGTTGCCGTCTTGAGCTAAACTCATGCCAAGAATGAAAGTTATCAAAAGTAGTATAGTTAAGGATTTCATTAGTCTCTTTACCAAAATATTTTATTAATTTATAACAATCATTGTTCCAACCGAGACCTCCTCCCACCCCCCTCCCAGGCCTAAATCGAGACCCCCCCACTCTAACTAGACCCCCCATCCCACTCCAACAACATCCCTATTCAAATGAAAATTTTGATTCTCCGTGTTTAAATCATTTTCTTTCTTGACATCTTGATCTCATAATATTTTTTAAACATAAATATATCATTTTTTTAAAAATTCTTTTTCAACAAATCAAATGCTACTCTTAATTAAATTTCTTATTTAACAACTTTAACTACGTCCGCCGTCGTTTTTATTGAAATGCTCCCATAGAAAATTAATTAAAAGTATATTGCCATTTGATTCGATAATAAATATAATAAAATTTATGAGCCAACAAACTCATACAATTTTATTTAATCCGTATTCAAAATATGCTTAATTTTTATAATAAATTTTTCCAATTTTCTATAATTATTACTATTAAGATTTATATAGAAACTAATAATTATAGAAAAAATATATATGAAAGAATATTAAAATATAACCTAATTTAAGAATGTATTATTAATTAGTTTGTAATGGAACTGATTTATTATTATTATTATTATTATTATTTAATGCTGTACGGAAATTAATACTGGGGCTTAAGCCAACCGATAGATATAATCAGATATTCATACTTTGAATTTTGGCGATCCAATTCATATTTTCGGGACTGATTTAAATATAAATAACTTCATGATTTATTTAAAGATAGTTAATTTGAAAATAATAATACATTCTTAAATTAGGTTATATTTTAATATTCTTTCATATATATTTTTTCTATAATTATTAGTTTCTATATAAATGTTAATAGTAATAATTATAGAAAATTGGAAAAATTTATTATAAAAATTAATCATATTTCGAATACAGATTAAATAAAATTGTATGAGTTTGTTGGCTCATAAATTTTATTATATTTATTATCGAATCAAATGGCAATATACTTTTAATTAATTTTCTATGGGAGCATTTCAATAAAAACGACGGCGGACGTAGTTAAAGTTGTTAAATAAGAAATTTAATTAAGAGTAGCATTTGATTTGTTGAAAAAGAATTTTTAAAAAAATGATATATTTATGTTTAAAAAATATTATGAGATCAAGATGTCAAGAAGGAAAATGATTTAAACACGGAGAATCAAAATTTTCATATGAATAGGGATGTTGTTGGGGTGGGAGGAGGGGTCTCGGTTGGAACAAATCATCATTCAAAATCTTTTTGTAATTTAAAATGACTTTGATATAAATCGATAATTTTTATCTAAACTTAGAAAATCTATGTAATATATGTAAATCGTTTAATATAAGTTAAAATTGCTTGATTAAAATTACTAGGTGTTTTCCATATATTCCTCAAATATGAAGAGCATTAGTGATTAATTTGGAAATGACATTACTAAGAATAAGTGGCATAAAGAACAAGCACAGTGCACAACATGCGGCAATGCAGCAATAACAATAAATCTTTCTTCTGAGTGCAGGGCCCACGAGTTGATTAAACATTTTCCAAGGGTTGAGACTGAATTGTAGTCTTCCAACTGGAGGTGCCATAAAAGGCGAGTGGTTTGGTTCTTGTCTAGCTTCTCCGACTTTGTTTGCCTCAGCCCTAAATTAAAGATAAAACCTCTTTACTAAAATTCAAAGTAAAAAGAGATTAAAAAAATTCTTTTGTAATACTATTTTTTAATGTGTAATTTTAGCAATTCTTTTTCAACAATAATAAAATAATTATACTTAAAATCGTACATATCAAATTATTTATATTGGATTTTATCAATAAACAATAAAGAAGGATTTATTATTTGTTAACTTACATAGCTTTAGGAAGGATATCAATTTAAATTCTAACTTTGCCGTTTTCTTCAATTTTTCCAGTATCTGCATTTTTGGATCTCATAGGGATCCAGAAAGATGTGTCGTCTTTGTATTTAAAGTCAAAGCCCTTAGGTTTAAGATATTGCTCGAAGTAGAGCTTGTTAACGCAAATTGGTCTTCCACTAAGAGAGCAGTCTATAATTAGCATTCTAAATTTATGATCAATCGTTGACAAATTTGAAGATATTAATCATAAGATTGGTAGCTTAAGATCAAGAACCATATCGCCGATGATATCATTTGACTTGAAGAAATCTCTATCGTAAGTTTATAGGGTGAAAGTGTAGTCTTTTCTTGGATGTTTAAAGTTAAACAATAATCTGTAATTAAATGAAGCTTTTCCGTTTTAGCATCTGTATTGTAAATACTCAATTCAATTGATGTTTGATGATAACTTTATTGTTTAATTTGATATGCTTAACAATAATGGGTATCAGTTTCCTTGACTTGCTCTTTAGAATCAAAGAAAGCTCTGCAGTAAACATCGCTAGTGCCCTCAGCATCCATCATCTTAATACCAATTGTATCGTATACACAAACTCTCACCTCAAAATCTTCAGCTGGCTTGGGCTTAGTATCCCAAATAGGCTGTTCGCTAATTGGATTAACTAACTTTTTTATTTTATCCAAAATCATCAATTAAAGAATAATTATAAAGTACTATAAAATAATCAAATGAATATTTGGAACAGAGGTAGGTAAAATTTCGACCCACATTTTAACAACACCTTGAGAAACTGAAGATGAGGGATGATAAAGCTGACGATACTCAATTGGCTTATTTTTTATTGATTGCCACTCTGGTGAAAAGAATCTGTCTTCCAAGTCAACAGATATAAGTATATATTTGGTATCATGGTTTATTAAAATAGATTAAAATTTTTAATGAATTTTTTTTTTTTAAATATTGACAGATGTAGTACCAATAGAGTCATCTCCAAAGATATCATCAAAGTCCATTACATTTAGGTTAAGAGGAGGACATCCTGGGAAAGTAGCCTCAAAATCGTAGTACTTGTGGAACTCTGGGTCTGGATTATCAAGTTAATAAATGTCTCTTTCATTCAATATCCATATTGGCATTTATCAATTAACTTATAAAAAGATATTAAATTCTATAAAATTATTTATGATTAAGATTGTAGACCTTGTTTCCAAGTGAGATAATGAGATATGGATCAGAGAAACTACCATTATCTCTAGAAGCCAGATCATAAGCACTAATCATGTAAACTCTGACAATACATTTTGTTTGTTACATTAACAATCTCTTTAGGGTCTCATCACTCTCTAAGTTAGCCAAGTGTTCAGTAATTTTCAAATTTCCTGCTCCCATCTTGTGCAATTAAGTTTAGAACTTTAGTCTGCCCTCCATAGTATCCATCTTTTCAAGCTTAAGAGAGACTGGTATGCCCAATTGTTTTATACTTAATAGATTAAGCTTTACTTTAAGGTCGTGAATGAGTTCTGTTTTACGTTCTTGATAATTTTTATAGTCTTCTTCTGACTAAACTGTAATTATACCCTTAAATCTGCCAACGACTTGTTTATAAATAAAGCAATGAAAAAATGCAAATGTTCTGTTGAGACAGCTCCACTATCGTCTTCTTTATGTCCGCTAAAAGGCCACCAACCTTTTGATGCTCCACGAGATTGACCTTTCTTAACATCATATTAATCAAATGGAGTTGACTATGGCATAACTTCCTTGATGTTCTCAAGTTCGTCTGGATAATAAAGTAATGGCTATACACTACACTTATATTGACATAATGAATGAATTTAGTTTATCTTCTGTAATGTCTTCTCTTTGTCTGATCATCTTCATCCCAACCAAGACCCATAAATAAACTATCAGGAGGTGGGTTAGTTTCTCTGTAGACCATTAATCTCTTGTCTAACTCGTATTAAGGCATAATTACATTCTTAGCAGCTGCACTCTCTGAACTACCTTTGTATTCTTCCAAGTCTCTTCTTCTGCTATCTTCAATTAATTTAAATTCTTTTGGTATTATAACTATAATCACTATAATAAAATGGCTCTATTTCATCTTCTTGGTCACGCTTTTATCTCTCTAATTAATCTTTTGTATCTTGGAGCAACTGTCCTTTCATACCAGAACTGAACTTGTCAAACACTTGTTGCTTTAAGGGGTTTGTGGGTGTTTTTGCTTTTCCACCATTTGCCATAGTCATAGATCTGGGTGTTAAACTTATAGATATAAATTTTTGTTATATATTATCGTTTTTTTACCTAATGATACTAAAATAATTTTGATAGGTTTATTCTTCTAGCTGATTAAGGGGATTTCATTTGGAAAGAATCCTTTCTATCTTACTATATTTAGTTTTCTTCAAATAACTGATTTTATGAGTCGCCCAGGAGTAAAGGTTTTTTCATTTCATCTTCAATCTTAATTGATGTATTATATGGTAACTATAAAGCCAAAATATATAAAGAATTTAAATATTTGATTTCTTTAACAAAATACTTAATTGAATTCTTTACTTTCTAAATAGCTTAAAGAGTTTCTTTACTAACTGTATCTGAAAAGGACTAAGGAGAGATATTTTAACTCTGGATATTCAAAACCTAAAACTCTTTAATTAGTTTATTCGTACTTTATTGCTGAAGTAATTTTAAGGAGGGCAATAGTTTTTGTGACAGGAAGCATGATTTTTTTAATATAAAAAAAAATAATATTTGAGCTTTTAAGTTTATAGGTTTATTTTTATTTAAATTTAAGTCGTGTTTTTAATGCTTAGCACATTTCTTATAAACAATCACTTTAATTTACATTATGTCAAAATTTGCTATTAATTATTAATAAAATTTGGTATTTGAAGATGATAATTATTATAAAATAGTATAATATAAAGGTTATGATAATAATAAGCATATTTAAAAATTTACTGTTTATTTTGATTATTGTTTTGATATAAATTTCATATAAATAAGTATCAATCTAAAAATTTAAATTTCTAAACTATTATAAAGTTGCTTTAAGAGTATTTATAGACAATTATCTAAATATCTATTAGAAAGATTTAGTAGTTTTATAAATTTTAAATATAGATCTCCATTTATTAGCTTATTTTCATGAGAATTTTTCTATAAAAATTATTTCCAATTGAAGCCCATCCTATTTATACTTAAATCAATTAAAAATATTCATAAAATAAGGAATTTATACATATAAAATATGAAAATGATTTTCATAAATAAAAAAGTTTACAAGCAAAAATATTTTTGTTAGTTATATCTATATTTTAAAACTTTAAAAAACTTGGCTTTTTTATTAATTAAATATGAGGTATTTTTTCTAGGTACAGTTTATAATTATTTTTATTGTAAATATAACTCAGCTAATAAAATTAAGAAAATAGAATCAAACCAAACAAATAGAATTAATCTAATACAACTACAATATTACCTGTGTATTAGGCAACTTACAAGACTTTTGAAGGGGTTGTGGGGTTTTTATTGTAGGATTATATACCTTAACCTTTTATCAACAAATCCAATTCTTTCAAATCGTTTTCAATCTATAAAATAATTAATTTATATCTATATATAAAAATAAAAAAATGCATTATTATTATATTGAATAGCTTCAATTTCCTCTTCTCTTTCTTTGCTTAATTTATGAACTAAATTTCCAATAGGTACTACAAATGAACCAATCATTGGTTGACTGAATCTAAATAATTAAAAAATTATTATTAAAAAAAAATATTATATTATAATATACATTTTTAATTATATTATATTTAATCCCTTGAAGATGTAATCGTGAACAGTACAAGATAATCTTGGACAAAAGAGTGGATCACGTGGTAACTAGATTTTGAATGAAATGAGGGTATTGATAGTTGGGTTAAAAATATTTTATAGTTTTTTCTTAATGTTATAAATAAATCTTAATTAAGTTTAGCTCCGGCAGCAGATGGTTGGGTCTTAATGTTGTCAATGGCAGTACCATCCTCAGGTGGCACTAAACTCTTCAAATTGAAAACTATGAAAGCTTTCTTGACTGGCATGATTCCAACAGACTGCAAATTTCTAAGGCCAAGAATATTTATGTCTATTTTGAATTCTGGAGTTTCTACGGTGTCTCTCAAACGCATGTATAGTTAATTATCATTAAATAAGTTGTTAAAAAGGATTGAATCTATACTTATATAAAAATTAAGAAATTTCTGTTTAAATATAATATTAATATGAGGGGTTATTTTCCTGCCCAGCATATAATAAAAACATTTATGGTAGGATCGTGGTAAGTAAAATATTTAATATTTCGAAAATTTTATTATTGTAATTATTTTATCTATTACATATACAAAAGACTAATTAGTCTTTCACATACTTGCGATTCTTGTAACTAAATCGATTCTGTATATCTCTTTTATATCTATCTATCGAAACAATTAGTATTTTTAATAAAATCATGTTTTTCATTGAGAATCAAATTTTTAGGTCAGAATTTTGTTTAAGAATAACTTATTTTATACAATGTATTATTTTAGATAGAATTTTTTCTAAATTAAAATTTTTCAATATTTAAATTAATTTTAATCGTGAAAAAGATTTTTTTTATATATTTTTTTAAAAAATTTAAAATTATATATAAAAACTTACATCCATTACCCAAATAATATATTGTATTTAATTATACTTCAAAGGAGTTTTGAAGTTGTAATCATCAATAACAATTGCAAAAGAGACTAAAATTTCTCCACATGCTGGAGCATTATAATTGTCAATTTTTTCTCATACTAAAGAATTAAATGAGCTATTATAATTTAAATCTTTTTTATTTTTATAGTCTTAAGCCTGCATGGATGCCATTTAGGTTTAGGAATTTCGTCACCTTCAGAAATAGCTGCATCCTTTACTTGAACGAGTGCGCGACTTATAAAATCAGCACCAAGGGTGTCATGATCATACACATCAAACACAAAAGGAGGCATGTCCTTTATTTCGTTTGTTTCTATCAGTAGTTCCAGAGTTTCAAAGAACATTACAAATAAATAGCTAAGATGATGAATATAATTGTAAAATGCAAACATTGGGTTGAGGTTGTCCATAATAGTGCGAGT
Source organism: Oxytricha trifallax (assembly GCA_000711775.1). Taxonomy (NCBI): domain Eukaryota; phylum Ciliophora; class Spirotrichea; order Sporadotrichida; family Oxytrichidae; genus Oxytricha; species Oxytricha trifallax. The sequence continues at coordinate 21,169 of ARYC01017172.1, forward strand.
TTTCTTGATTTCTTTGGTTGTATCCCACACTTTGATAAATGGATCTGATTAACCATCAGAGTCAGCAGCTGGCAAGTCTCTGCATTAATACAGGTATACTCTTACAAGCTTTATTGCGAAACATAATAATTATTTGATTTTAAGTAATATTGTAACAATTTAAGATTAATTTATAAACATATAATAAGTTTAGTCTCTTGGCAGGTTGTTTTTTCCAAGCATCAAATAACTCAAAGTTTATTGGACCATCTTTAGTCTTATCATGAATTGATAGTTTAATGCTAATAAGAAACCTAATAATTTTAATTTAATTTCAAAATAAGACTTTAAAAACATGGCAATATTTGATTGCGGCAAGTATATATTTAGGTTTACCAGCTTTATGTGGCTCAGTAACTTTACCAACTGCAAGATCATTCTGCATTTCCAACCATCTCCATTAAGGGTTTGGGTCCATAAAGTCCTCAATATCAGCTTTGAAATAACAAATTGGTTTATCACCGGACATTATGTAGACATATACTCTGCCAATATCATAAATATCTTAGTATGGTCCAGAGTAAGTTGCTTGCTTGAATCTCTGACTCCATCGATTATAGTTGTTTTCTGCCATTACTGGGTCTTTAGTTCGCATTTCGTAGTCTGCAATCTTTATCACCACTTGATATTTGTCTACTGCTGGGAGAGAAATACCTTATCCCACTTCTGCAAAAATAAACTGATCAAATCAAAAGAAGTTAGAGTTCTTTTTATTATTCCAAGAATAATTTGCAATGATCTCAAACTCATGAGGCTTTAAATAAGGTTAAGCTTTTTCAATGTCAAGTTCATCCAAAGTTTAAATTAAACAAGTAGGTTTATCAGTTTTTTCTGCAGTAACCTAAACTAATACTCTGCCTTTCCAACATGAAGCAACATCTGGATTGGCATTCATCATTTTACAGTTTTCTCCTGAGTAACCAACTGGTGCTCCGTAAACATTTTTCCAGAAAAATGTGCCATTCTTTTTTCCGATACAATCTCTAAGGTTAAATAAAAGTGAACCCACTATTTCATCATTAATTTTGTCTTCGTCATAAAGTTTCATAGTCAATTTTCTGGCCATTATCGGTAGCTATACTGGTATCTAAAAAATGTATTAAAACCACATTTTAGCTTACCAAAAATTCTTAATTCCAATTGACTTGACCGCCATCCTTAACAGTTATAGTTGAACTTTTCAGCTTTTAGTTCATGTAGTCACAAGTAAGGTAGGCATCTATTGAACCGCCTTTACCCAAAAGATTTATGTCCATATTTGGTAGTTTTTCTGCTCTGAAAACTTTGAACTTTATTTACTGGTAACTTGGTCTGATTGAGGGTGGCATCATAATGTTTTCATTCAGTAAATACTTAAAATTATAGAGTTTTTTTAAATAAAGTCTGCTTTTTTGCATTCTATGCACAAGTACTCTCATTTAATATATATAGATTGTCTCCAGTTCCAACCTCGTCAGTAATCTAGACTTATTCATCTCCAGTAGCTGCTATAGTAATACTCAATTTTAAGTACCCAGCCACTTCATTAAAGTTAGGTGATCCAGGGTTTGATAAGGCGCACCACTAATGCATAAGCGAGTGTTTGTTCATGAAATATACATAGGCAATATCAAATTCATAAGCTCCTATCATTGCATCTTTAAAATACCCCTTATCCAGCAAACGGATTGAAATCTTTGCTTACTCTATATCCTCTACTTTCTATAGCAAGATTTATTAGAAAACATTGCCAACATAGTATTTTTTAATAAAATGCCATTATGATTGAATTATCCATTTAATGACTAGTCATTCAATAATTTGCTTAATACTAAACTTTACCCATACTTACCACATTCTTTGGCTCGAAGAACAAATGTTCATTCCATGTTGCTAAACCAGTGCTACTTAGATCATCTTTGGCAGTGGTAAATTTTTTCTCATTCATCACTTGCACTTCTATAATAGGGTCTACTGTCTAACCCTCTGGGCATTTTAATTGACGAGCTTGTTCTATGAAAACCTATATATAAATGTAAATAAAGTTGTTTCATGTATTCGATATTAATGAATTAGTTATAAGACCTCGTTTTTTCATGAAATTATTGAAGAAAGAGGTTAAAGAGTATTTCTATACAAAATGCAGGATATTTGATAGGCTTAAAAAATCAAAGCTATATGTAATGATCTCATGCTTTATTTTAATATAGCGACTTAAAAATAATTATATAACTACTTACATGAATCATATAATCTCCTCTCTTCATTTGTCCAACCTCTCTAAAATTAATGATATATTTATTTCTAATAGAATTTACGGAGCGGCATCTTGTGCAGCATCTTTAGCTGGCTCCTTTACTTCCTTCGTTGCGTCTGACATTTGTTTTAGTTTGTATCTAATACAATTAAAATATATTTATTTATTGAAGGATATTTATTTAATTTCTCATCAACTACAGCCTTCAAGTTACTCAATTTGTATAAAAAATAAGAAATAATTGTTATAAATTATAAAACTTCATAAATCGCTTGTGTGTGAAGATCTTTTTTAGAGTTTAAAATTCATGAATATCTAAAAATATTATAATAAATAAAATAAAAAATGTCCACATCCTCTTAAGTTCATTTGTACGGAGACTACGGCTCTTAACCAACGAGAGCAGTTTATGTTTTACTAGCACATTATAAAATTCCATTTACTTTCCATTAAGTTAATGTAGGCACTCTTGACTAATACAAACCTGAATATAAAAAGATCAATCCAAATGCTAAGGTTTATAATTTTATCTTTTTAATTAGATCTAAAATTTTATCAATAAAATGAGTGATGTGAATTCCCCAAACTAGACTTTTTTTAATATAAATTTAACTTAAATATCTATAGACCTATTCAACCTTGAGTTAAAATAAAAAATGTTATATTTAGAAAATATTTCAAAAATTTAACAGTTAATGATTTTAATTTACATTTAAATACAATAAAAATGTATTTCAAAAGAATTTAATTTTTAACTTTCTTTTTAAGTTTAAATTAAGGTCATATAAAAAAATAATTTTATCAAATACATTTTATAAATGAGGACATTGAGTCTCAATCATTTATAATAATGTTATTTTAATTACAATCAAAATAAATTGGTAAAATATAAGTCAAAATCTGTGAAAGAAATATAAATTTTATGACAAAATTATAAATAATTGTAGATTGGCTTTGTTAAGAGTTCCTTAATATTATTTTTAATTTAATTATTAGGAATTTCAACAAAACTTTACCAAATCTAAAAATTAAGTATATATGCTGTGTAGAGATAAGTTCCCCCTATATTATAAACTATAAATATGATTCTAAGGTACCAGCAATGGTAGATAAATTAGTTGATGGAAGTGAAGTAGTTCTTTATGAAAGCCATACTATAATGAGATATATTTTTGAGACAAGACAGTTGTTTTCATATTCATTTAAATTCAATTATAATTTAAGTTTTAAGAAAACTACAAAACTAATTAATATAAATTTAAAATAAGAGTTGCCAGACCATTTATATCCAAAAGATAATCACAAATTAAGAGCAAAGATAGATGAGTATTTGGATTGGCATCATAATGGACTGCGTTTAGGAGCAGGAGGGTATATCTTCAGAAAGTATATTTCTCCATTGACTGGCAAGCCTGCCCCTAAGGAAGCAATCGTTGAAAGTTTGGCTTTGTTAAAGAGAGCTCTTAAACTTATGGACACCTATTTTTATATTCACATTTTACTGCATTCATTTTTTAATACAAATAATATTACACCTACTGGCTATCAAATTCAGAATATTTAGTTGGCAATTAACTCACATTAGCAGATATCAGCGCTGCTTGCGAATTAAATCAAATCACTGCATCTAATTAAGCTCCATTAATAGAACAGTTCCCTAAAGTTTCAAAATGGCTTAAGAAAATTAATGCTAAAGTCATTATTTTAATTAATTCTATGAGATTTTAAAACCTCATACAATTTAATTTAATTTTATAATAACGAAGAGTTACCAGCAATGAAAGAAGTCAATGACAAGGGACTCCCAATGCTAGCAAAATATTTTAAGAAAATAGATAAACAAGAATAAGAGTAAGCCAAATTATGAGCTAAAAATTAACTTTAATTGAATCTTTAATGATAAGAGGATAATTCCCATAGCTTGTTTTATTTAATAACTTAGAACTTAATTATTATTTATAAAGAGTTTCTCAATCTAAAACATACTCTTAACAAAAAAACTAATAAAATTGTTAGCATTGATTCTTAAAGTATACCATTATTTAGTAAATTATTAATATATAATTTGTTTTTACATTTCCATGGCAGACAATACAACTAACAAGAACAAACGTCTCTTATCATAATAAACTTAAAAATAATAAAGCAATTAATAAGTTAGCTTGAACGACAGCACTGGAGATTACAAAATTCAAGTAAGTTTAGCTGAAGTTGTTGATTATTTAATTAAATATATCAAGGAGTTTGGATTGTGTTATTAACTCTCTTGCAATAGGTGCTTATAAAAGATGGATTAAATGTGAAGAGCCGCATTGATAATAATGGAATATTTAAAAGTAAGTCTTAAGAAGTGAACTTTCCATTTGATATATCTTTGAATACGTTTGTAATATTTCATTGAATAAATGCCGATAAGAAGTGAATTCTTTGGGTATAACAATTCAAATGTCTTGATCAATTATTGAGAATTTTCGTTAATATTAATAACTTGAGTATAGTCAAACCAAATTCATAAGAACCGACTTTGATGAGCGATACAACCGGTCATAGCTAGTAAATGCGCAAATACATAAACAATAATGAGAACTCAAACAATCTAATTAAATATATGACTGCAAATTCTAATTTTTGTTATTTTTTTTCCAAAATAATTTGAAGTAATATTTTAGAGTTGGGAATTATAATTTCGATGAATTATAATAATGTAACTAAAACCCCGTTAATCTATTAAGAATGAAGATTGGGGATTAAGAATAATAAAATTAAAATTAAATTATAATTGGCTGAAATAAATTATGATAAGGCTAAAAGCAGATATACGCATCCTGATTGGTTTATTTTATAGAGACAATTATTCGAGCCAATGGTTTTAATAATTAGCCAAAACTTTAATAATTTACGCCAATAATAATTTATTATTAATTTTATTATTCTTAATCCCCAATCTTCATTCTTTATTGACTAACGGGGTTTTACTAATCCTGATAATTTTTTATTTATAAATCAAGAAAACATTATATTTATTGTCATATTAAAACCAGCCTAGCCTGTCTATTTTATTGTTCATATTGCATCAAAGCTGTTATATGTATTACTTTATTTTTGGCGTAAAAATCAGCTAAATATATCAAGAATTCAAATGATTTTTTTGAATGTTATAATAGAATATTGAAGCATAAATGATAAATTTTATTTGAAATCTAATCTAAATTATATAATTTAGACTATCTAAGTTTGGATAAGGAGATTCTCTATAGTTTTGAATATATAAAAAGTCATTATTTGTAAAAAATTTCCAAAATTTTTATATAATAAATCTAAGCAATAATCCTAATTCAAAATCACTCTTGCCAAGTAAGTGGATTTACTTTAATCTGTGGAAGAGTATCTCGTTTTCCTATTAGGGAAGAACGAGATATCAACAAAATTAATACTGAAAGATATAAACAATCAAAACTTATATGCTTGATAAAATCTTATTAATGTCCTAAATTAAACAATAAAATATTAATGTTTTTTACTATAGATCAGAGTAGTAAAAGTCCAAATTAGAGAAGAAGTAAACAATAAAATAAATCCTCTTCTCCTATAGTTTATTATTATAGTTTATTTAATTTTAAATATTTGAAAATATGATTCTGTATTACTTTATTCAATTTGGTAAAAACTTTCATTTTTTTAAATTGTTTAAATCAGAGAATATATTAAACTATTATATAGACAAATAGAGATAGTTGAAATTCCTTACTAATTCTAATTAAGCATACAATAAATTCTTCAATGTGGCTACTTTACTAGAAAAAATGTCACAAAAAGGAGTAAGTTAAAACAAAAGGTAGGAAACAGCTGCAAGTCTAAGGGCTATATTCTAAGATATGATGGTCGAAAATTAGGATCTTAGAAGTAAACTAGATAGAGCCAACAATAATCTGTAATAAATATTGTATTAAAAAGTTTATATAAGCAATTTATATTGGTATGAGTGATGCATTAATTTTAAGCAATTTATTTAATAACAAAAATTAATTTAAAGGGGAAATTAAATATGCTTAAATTGTATTTAAAAATTCAGTCACTATTTATTAAAATATCATTTATTTGTAAAATAATTATGAAGTCATAAAATGATTTTAGTTGATTTAAAAGCTATAATAATAAAAATTTTCTAAATATTCTTTTTTATTATGACATTATTCCAGAAACTTCTTCTCAGATATTTAATTCACTATAATAAAAGGGGTTGATTCCATTGCTTTTTAATGAAGCTTATACTGTGCTAAAATCTGCTACCTACAGCAATGATAATTTTCAAGTTAATCAGACTGAGCCATTTTATTGATTGAATCTTATACTAAATTTAACCCACGAGAGGGGGCTGAGTTTTAAAAATATCCTTCAATTGATAAGTAACTTACATAAGTTTTGTCCCTAGATAATATGGAATAGGATGAGGGTAGTTTTCATCTTTTAGCAAGGGTTAAGAAAAGTAGCATTAAAGCAAAAACAAGGCTTTTAAGTGTCCCTACTAAAGAAAAAGTAAATAGACTATATAATAAGCAGGGTGGTATCTAATATATTCTTTCAACATTTTTTCCTTAAAATTTACAATATAAATATTTCCACAAGATCTGTAATAAATATTTTGAAGGCTCAATGAGATAAACAATAATATTTGTGGTTAATTTATGTGACATGAAGATTTTTAATCTTTATGATCCAACTATATCAACAATTGCCTCGTTAACTTACTATGATAAATTTGAGTATTATTTATGGTTAGATTTGATACTATACAGTAACATATTGTATAAACTAATTTGGTCTAATTCATTGAGAATATTCACTATTGATAATTTTATGTTTGAGGTATCATAATTAGTGTATTAAATAATATTTTTTCAAAACAAAAACTTTAATTATATTCAAAAATAAAACTGAATAACAGCACAGAATCAGCAAATGATAGCAGTGCTTCTCGAATTAAAGATAAAGAAAAAAATACTGGTGGCTCTCTGGTAGACAACTTCGGCTCGGATAAAAACATCACTCCAGAAGAAGCCTAGCTATTAGACTAAATTTCAAGACTACAGGCTAAAGTGTGGGCATTGCAATCTGAAAAAGAATTAATAAATTCAAATATGATATCAATGATTCAAAGTAACGAGTAGAAGGATTACTAGCTAAAGACTATATCAAAATAAATAGAGGTACTTCTGTAAGAATTACAGCCAAGGAGCAATAACTTTCCAACTAACTAATCTCAGTATAATACGTAACATACTAATGGGTAATAGACTAATAAGAACTTTGCTGCTTAAAATTCACAGTTTTTTTATTTGAAAACGGAAGGCTCAAATGTCAGTAGCTCACATAAGAGCAATTCGGGCCTAAATCTGCTTGGTGGAAAATCGCCACAAACTTATAAGGAGGATATGAATTTTTCAAATTAAAACTCAAATTTAAAGAGTGCAAGTGGTTTCAGTGGAGGCTAGAAAGCCACACCTGATTTGAAATCTAATCCTAGACACAGAGGTAAATACAATAGTCAGATTCCATTTTCACAAACGAGTCAATTAAACAATTTCCTATCTGCTGAGCTGGATGCCATAGAATCAGATAAGGAAGGTGAGGATTTAGTTTACAATTCTATACAAAAGTAAACCTTCAAGAGGAATAAACTTAATGATGACTTATTTGAAAATCATGGCGATCTTGATGGCGAGTATTAAGAATAAAAAACACTCAAAATTTCAAACTTAAATGATGAAGAAGAAGTTGAGAATCGATCTATAATAGTTGATGATATAAAATGATCATATTTTATTGATATTATAGAGAGTCAAGTGAGGATAGCAATCCTCATGATATAGTGATTTCAAGAATAACATAAAACATAGAATAAATCAGATGTCTAACTAATTATCAATAATCAAGAATGATTACTCCTAGTTATCATATGCGTCGAAAAAGTCGATACATGCAGGAGCAGCATCGCTAAGATTCCAGATCTTTCAAGGAAACTGGCACATTTGAAATAAATTCTAGATCAAAATCTTAAATAAGATTAGGTTCTGGGGTAAATTTGGCTGGTACAATTGAAGATAATAATATGTTGCTTTAAACCGAAGGGAACTTTCAATAAATAAATTACTTATAAACAGGTTTCGGAGGTAGTGGCAACCCAGCAAATGGTATTAGCAATGGGAGTGGTTAATCTCACAACCCTTCTAGGTCAATGAGGTCTGGATCAGAAGCACCACCAATGACTTAAAATAGATAAAATCGTCGCTTTGGTGCTCCCTCATCTCAACTAAGAGTAGGGTCGCTACAGGGAGATAGGAAAATAGAACCTAAAAGCACATGGGAACCTAATGAACTTGGAGAACAATGTAAAATCTGCAGTAGTAAATTCAATATTCTCAAGCGTAAGCATCACTGCAGAAAATGTGGTTAAATTGTATGTGCTTCTTGCAGTGGAAATAATTGGTATGTGCCTGGGTATGCCGACCAAAAAGTCCGTATGTGTGATCAGTGCTACAAAGAATGGATGGCATATAAGGTCAGCGCACATAACATCAACAAAACGAGTGTTTTTTCTTCATATTTTGGCAACAATCAAATATTCCCCAATAATAAAACCCATCAAGTTTACGTAACTTTTTAGTATAATTTTTATTTATAATAGCATTATTGATAATTTTTAGCAATATAATAAACTAATTCGTGAGAGGAGATTCATATAATCAAGCGAGTTAGGTTTCTTATGAAATAAATGTAAAGTAATTAAAGTTGGAGAAATCTCTGATTAATGCTTAGAATAGATTAATAAATAAAGTTAGCTTAAAAAGAATTATTATATTATACATGAAGATAGATGGGAAATTTTTCCCAATTAAATTACTGCTATACTTATTTAATCACTAAATATTCTTTTTTTACTATTTATATTAAAAATACTTTATTAATAATTATCTACATTCCTTAATTTTAAGTTATATGTTCTGAAATATATAAAAGCTAATTTTTAAATCATTTAGCTTCATCTTTTTATAATTTTTTAAAAAATAATAAAAATTAAGTCTTGAATATTATTTTTAAAATATCTTGCTCTTACAAAATTTATTGTACAACATTTGCGCACTATATATTTTAGATATTATTTATTACGTTTAACATATCCTTAAAACAATTAATCTTATTTTTTTAATGGGAAACTTCCCCCCTAGAAGTTTGTAATGAACTATTATATGTATCATTTATTATTAAATTTAAGACTTTAAAACAAATATAATATTAAATATAATTTCATCCTATCTATTTCAAAATATCAAGCATTTTTATTCTTTATTTTTGGTCTCTATATTTTAAACTTTATTTTATTAACCAGTAGTTTCTTCTAAGTTTTAGACTTTATTTAAATTAACTGATGTGTTATCTCTCATTCTTTTAACTTAATTTTTATCAATTATCAAACTGTTTTATTCCTTTTGTAAATTATTTATCAGTTATACTTCTTATTCATTTCCCTCAATATATTCTCCTCTTTTAGTCTCTAGTATGTTGAGATTTTCCTCGTTATCATAAACAATAGCTGCATCAATATCATTGTCTTAAAGTTCTTATGAATTATTAATATTTTGTATGTTAGGGTGGTCTTTTTATTGAACATCTTTGATATTAAGTGCTTATTCAGTCTCAAAAGTGAATCCCTTTGTCGTCTTAAAATTAGAAGAGGTTATTATTCTTGTTTAAACTTATTTACTCAATTTTTTCTCTTCTTATATTTTAGAAACATCGTTACTCTGTTATGTTTAATTTTATTACTCAAAACATCAAAACTATGAAAGAAATATAAGATAAATGGTATTAATTTAGATACAACTATATTAATACCATATATTTTTAGTAAAGTTCGATTTAGCTCAAATTTTATAATTAAAAAAATCTGAAACCCTAATCATTAAAAGAAACTAGAAATATTACTTAAGTGTTTTTTGGGATTTGAATATTTTATAAATTGACAAGAGCAACATTTAAGCATGAAGTTCAAGCAAGTTTTTTTATTTTATTACTAATGATTGCTTTTCTACTGATATTAATACAATTTTTACATCATTAACTTCTATTCTCTCAAAGCTCTCTTTGATATTTCTTTTATAATCAAATAATCTCCATATTATTCTATTCTACGCTTCTCCTTTTTACTTGAAAAACATTTTAGGGCGCACAAAATTCCTGATTACTTTTTAGGCTATTTCTTTTCAGATGTAGTTTAGATCTTCATTATTTGCATTTTTTCATTTTTAGAAGAAATATTTTGTTTAACATCAAATGGTTTGCTGTTAAAATATTCTTGAGGAATATCAAATTTATTCACTTCTTGAATCATTCTTGAAAGGTCAGATTACTCATGAAACTCTGAATGATTGGAATCTGGATTTTAATTCAATATTTTATGAGACTTTTTACTTTTATTACTTTGAAGCTCCTTGTAAAAATCAGGGAACTCCCCCCAATCCCCTCCTACTTTACCTCGTATAAAAGCTTTCTAAATTTAATAAGTCTAAAGATTTAAGTTTGATAATCTATTATTACTAAGTCTTGCTTAATTTAAATTGTTTGTACTATTTCTCATACCTAAAGGTTACTACTTGAAATTATTACTATTTTATACCACCATTTTGTTCATAGCATAGCCTTGCATATTATAATTATTCAATTAATCTGTGCTTCCAGATACCCTGTTCTAATTTTAAATTAAACTTGACTAACTGCCAAGCTAAGAATTAATGTTTTGATTATTTTTATATCCTGAAAGATTAATTAGAAATTTCATATTTTAACTTGGTATTCTAATAGCACTCAAAGAATTGTCAAAGATGTTTGTATCTTTTATTAGTGTCCTCGTGTATCCAGCAACAATTCATAATTTATAATAAAAACTGAAAATTTATTATTAGCATTTTCATATTTAAAGGTTAAATACTTATTGAAAATATAGCTTAAAAATTCCATGCTATTTATTCATTAATACATCACACTGCAGTATATTTACTTTTGCGTAGCTTAAAATATCTTTTCTTATTATTAAAAATTTGGGGTTATTTTACATACTTGCACTGCTATGATGATTTATGAGGAATTATGTTGGATTGTAAGTAAGTTACTGCTACTACATAAGTTATGCGTTAGGGTTGTGTTTATCAGGTGAGTTTAGATAAGATTATATAATATAAATATTGATATATAAGTCCATCTAATTAAAAAGACACAGTTTAATTTTAATATTTTTTTAATTATAGCATGCTCTAGTTATCGAAATGAGCTCTCAATTCTTCGTCAGAATCTAATTCTTACTAAATGCTTATTCCATTAATCCTCAATTTATCAGAAATATTAAAAAACATTTAAGAATCCCAAATTTATCTGAATAAATAAATATAATTTGTAAAATGCTATAATTATTTTAATGAAGTTTATTTAGAGTGATTTCTCTTCTATGTATTGAAACTTATTTTCCAATTATTTTGAACAAATATAAATGAATCGAGTGAGTGAGACTATTACTTAATAGTGTTAGGGTGTCATTAGAAATTTACCTTTAAACTAGAGAGGAGTTTTGTATTTTTGTATATGTGATAAAGGAATAGTTTGATTATGATTAAAATTGATAAATAGGCATAAGCTATTAGACAATAAAAATATCTCATATTGGCTAAAACTTTTTTAAATTGCATTTTTAATTTTAACCCAAAATTCAAAGAAAAATCATTTATTTTAGCTAACGCAAAAAAGAATATTAATTAACGACTAAATTATTATTGCATTTTGCAGAAAAAATCAATTAAAATAATTGGAATCTTTAATTTTCGAAACTTTTTGATTGATTATTTATTATGCTGAATTTAAATTAAAATTATGTAAAAGGCTATTTGAATCAAAATAATAAGTTTGAGTGTAGGATATTTCCTTCGCCTAGATATTAAAACAACATAAGCAAAGTGATTTATAATTTATTTTTTTCAAAAAATATACATTTCATTTCCATGTAGGTGCGGGATGAGTTCAGAAATTTATCAAGAAAATGATAAGATAAGTTTTCTGTTTGACAAAGAAGGAATAAATGACAAATTTAAAGAAAAAATGAGAAAATTTGTGCAATCCAAGATGAATTATCTCTCATTATTCTAAATAAAACACAAATTGAATTCTTGGAAGAATACCCTATAAGAAAATGAGTTGATGGAATTAGCTTGAATCCATCCGTTAGTACGAATTGCGAAAATTTGTTCGTGAAGGACTACAATTTTTCCAAAAATAATGTAAAAAAAGTGAATACCTCCTGTTAAACTAAGAATATGACAACAAAATTGCTTTAAAATAACATAAAAGCCAACGAATCCAAGAAGCCTACTATGATAAGGATGGTTATTCAAAACCCACCAATAGCTGATAAGATACACTGAGGCCTCCCCTATAAATTGCAGGCGACTTAAGAAGGATATAATAATATTCAAATCTAATAAATAAAATGGCAAGAACCAAGCAAACCGCAAGAAAGAACACTGGTGGCAAAGCCCCAAGAAAGCACATCGCACACAAGCAAGCCAAGAAGTCAGCCACCGCTGCTTCAACTGGAGGTGTCAAGAAACCACACAGATTCAGACCAGGTACCGTTGCCCTCAGAGAAATCAGAAGATTCCAAAAGTCAACTGAACTCCTCATCAGAAAGCTTCCATTCCAAAGACTATATATTATGTCAAATAATATTGACATTATTCATTTTAACTTTTTTAGGATAATAGTTCTCAATTAAATTTCTTGCTACAATTTAAATTTGCCAATTATATCTGAAATATTATATAAATACTCGTTAGAGAAATCGCCTCCGAGTTCAAGAGTGACTTGAGATTCCAATCCTCAGCTGTCCTCGCTCTCCAAGAAGCCTCCGAGGCCTACCTCGTTGGTCTCTTCGAAGACACCAACCTCTGCGCCATCCACGCCAAGAGAGTTACCATCATGCCAAAGGACATGCAACTCGCCAGAAGAATCAGAGGTGAGAGATCATGAACAACTATCTGAAACCAGTTTTGACTTCAATCAAAGCACGCGACTGATATCAATAATTTCTATAGTATATAAGAAAATAGAGATTCTGCAAGCTTTTTTAATATAGTATTTTTTAATATTTTTTTTCTTAAATAATTGAGTTGATGTTTAGAAGCCAAACTCATAATTTTATAGTGTTATTGTTAATTAAACTGTAAAATAGTTAAAAATACATACTCTCTCTCTCCCCTTCTAAACATTTACATTATACAAACAAGCTTAAATAGTTTCACTATTATTTCCAATAAGAATGGCATGAAAAGCCATTTTATACCTGTCTAACTGCCTAATTTGTGACATAAATTAATTCCCTAGTAATAGTCAAATAAATTATATTTTACTAATGTATAGTGAATTATATTTACTTCATTGTAATTTTATTGGCTTATCTGTTCATTAAGAGAAACTCCCCCCTAGACCGAGGTATATCCCACCTCTCAACTGAGCCAAGCCGATGTACGAATAACTCCTCCACAAAATAATAATCCCCTAAATATACCATTATAAATAAACAATTGACTAAGTCTGAATCGAAGTCATGCATTGCATCTCACTTTCCCAATACTATTTTGAATAACATTCTTCAATATTTCTCACTCTTTTAACAATATCTTAAAATAAAATTAGATAGATTTTCAAAATCTATCATTCTCCTATAGTAGACTATACGAAAGTAAAATCTATCAACAACTAAAGCATTCAAATTTAATCCTTTGCACTTTATACTTAAAAAATGAAGTAAAATATTTTTTCTTGACATAAATTATTATCATTCAATTTAAAATTAAACAATTTTGTAGAGTGAATGAATTTACAAACATATTTTGTTTATGATAGATTTAAATTATAAATAACTATGGGAATAATTGTCAATAATAGCGATGGATCTTATGAAAGTAATGAAATAAAATAACATTAAAAAAAGCAAATAAAAGAAATTCATCACTGTTTATATATATATATATATATATATATACATTGTTATGAGATAGAGATGTCATGAAGGACCTTGATTCAGACATTTGTATAAAGTTATTTTTATATGTAATGGGGTATTTTTGGGGGAGGCATAACTTTTGAGGGGGTTGCCACGAGATGAACACTTAGCTACATTGAAAGTGGTATAAACATTTATAAGATATTCAAAAAATTAAAATTTTGTTTATATTCGCTTTTTATATTTCAATTTATAAAATTGTATTAATTTTAACATATAAATTTATTTGATTATACATGAAAGTAAATTATTAATTGACTTTATAATAAATTATGATAAAATGAGTCTTAAGATAATGTTGGTGGAGATAGCGATTATTAAATGAAAATTTTAGTTTAAAAAAAATTATCTAAAATAATTATATTTTAACTATACAAATATGTGCAGTAAAATCTGAACTAAGCGCTTAAGTGGTATTATATGCAGAAAAGAAAACGAAAAAAGAGTCTGCCAAGATGGAGTAAAATAAGAAAGTCACTCTATCAAGATAATTTTGTTCAAAATTTCTTGTACCTCTTTACGAATTAATTATTTAAAGTTAATATAAATATACATATTTAACTATTCTTGATTATTTTTAAAAAGTTCATAAAGTTGAAAACTGATTATAAGTGATAATAATTAATTTGGAATGTTAAATAATTAAATAGCATAATAATAACTTAAATAATTAATACAATTATAAAATAAAATTCTTCTATTAGGAAACATCCTTCCCCTATTATGTAATCATTTTATTTTTCATTGTGAAAAGTACTAAGATCATTATTACGGCTTATATGAATAGTGGATGTGATATCCCTATTTTTAGAAACGTTGCTCATCACTATCACGTTCTATTTATATATTAATAATTTAAGCAATACAACATTTTTTCGAAAAAATATATTAAAATGATTATACGGTTATAGCAATTGTTAAATTGAATTTTTATTTTTAATTAATAGTTTAAGAATTTAATGAGAGAATTATAATAAGTTATATTTTTCATTAATTCTGCAATTGTTTTATACAAATAATTATGCTATAAAATCCAACTTTATTTAGTAATTTTATGCTACATTGAGAAAATATTGTCTCATAAAAATAAGATACTTAATTATGGTTATTTATGAATTTTATGAAATAATCATCGAGTAATTTCCATTTAATGATTTTTGTTAATTTAGTGGATTAATAATGTGCTTTGCTTACAAATATGTAAAATAGGAATTATAAAATAAAATAGTATGAGCAAAAGGGGCGAAGATTCTTAATCAGAAAATTCTTTAGAAATTTAGTACTATAACTTCAAAAGAAAATTCTAAATTAACATCATATTCAACTTTTCATTAGAATCCTAAAATCAATAGAAAGTGTAAATCTAAGCATAAAAAATAATTGCTGAATATTAAGGTTAAAATCAGAAACAAATTTATGATCTATCACATGACTCAGTTAGTGTATTTGATATAAACTCATCTTTCGCATTAGCACCATATTTATAATAAAATTCAAATTAAATTAATAAAAAATCGAAATATTACAAGTAAAAATAAATGAATTCTTCTTTAGACCTTGGAAAAACCTAAAATAAAAGCAACTTAGAGGATATTTAAAGATTTAGAATTATCAATAATCAAAATGATAGGAATGTCAAAAAATCAATAATTAACAATACTTCTGTAGGTGTTTAATTTTTATGAAATTTTACTTATTATATAGCAAGGAAAAATGTTAAATAAGTTTTAAAAATATAGTGTGGGGAATGACACTCCGAATTAATAAAAAGTTTTTATATAAACTCAGTAAAACTCCAAAAATCTTAGAAATCAATCTTAAAATTATTATTAATCTGCATAAAACTCTCCAAGAAATTTGAATAAAATTAATAATTTGAATGTTAATCATGATATCCCTTTAAATCAATTAGATAATATTGATGTCGAACGGTTCAAAAATGAAGGGAAAGTTAAAAAAGATGGGTTAATTCTTTAAAATATTAATAGAAAAAGCTAGTTTAATCGATAACATGAGAAATAATAAATTTTTAAGTTAAACTAAGATAGTAAAGAATCGATTATTATCTAAAGCATTAAAGGTTAAGCTAATGATGATACTCATTAAAAGCACAACAAAATATAAGAAAATAATATAGATAGTGATCACTTTGTATTACCACCTGTAACTCCAAATGCCAAAAATAGAGATTAAAAAGGTAAATCTAGAGATGTGCATGATATAGTACAGTCAGATAGCAATCATAAATAATAGAATTTATAGATATATTTCTTTAATTTTTTATTTATATCATAATGTCCATAAAATCTCTAATAGTTCTTTTATGCCTCATTTGAACGAAATTAATAAAACCATAAATGAACAGAGCATTTTAAATATTCATAGTGAGGATACTTTACTTTTAAAAGAAAAAGTTAAAAATCAAAATAAATTCTAGGTATTGCTATATTCATATATATTTTTATTTATTATTTTCACAAAATAGTTTTTATGATTTAAAGTATATAGTAAGCATATAACTCTACTGATATTATTTAATTATAAAATCTTTAAATAGTTCCTCCAGACTGTGTGTGTTATTTCCCAAAGGAGTAACTAAATAAATTGGCTCAAACTTTGTTAGTTGAAAATGAAAAAGAATGCTCTTAATTCAACAAACGCAAATAAATGTTTAAGAAAATTCAAGAAAGATTTATCATATATTGTATTTTACTTTGACTTACATTTTTTGAAATAATTTTTCATTCAAAATTTTTACTGTAATATTAATAAATATATAAGAGTTGATGATCTCTAGGATGATTTTAATTTGACTAAAAAGCTATAAAATCAAAAATCTAATAGTCTTTTCAGATCGAAAAAAGAACAGCTCTTAATGTAGGAGATAGCACTAAGAGCTTAATAAGAAAATGAGTACTTGGAGAGAGTAAGCGATCCAAATTATTATAAATAGCTATTTATGGGGTAAAATTAAAACCTCAGAATCCCGAGAATTTTATATATTTCAATCTATTTTAATTAAAAAAATTTATACCTAATTATGATAAAAATTTTATCAAACTGATTATTTTGTATATAAAAACGGTACCAATCGATTTAAAATATATATGAAGTATTTTTCTTAATAAACTTGAAGAAAGATTTCCATTCTAAATTATTTTAGATTTAGAATAAATAGTATTAGTTCTATTTAAAGCCATTAGAGGAAAGAATGAGAAAACTTCCTAAAGGTTAATTAGATAATGGTATGTAAATGTCTGTAAATTTAAAGCATGAGGAAGAAATTTACGATATTTCTAAGAAATATGGAATAGTTCCAAAAGAAAAAATTGGAGATACTATAGCTGTAAATACTAACTATAATTTTATATAAAATATCTAATAAAAATATATAATCTGTTAAACTTTGTTTCTATTTATTATAGGAGAACTTGAAAAAAATAGTTGAAAAACATTATAAGAGGACTCAAATGAAAAACTATGAAGAAAGTGTAAAAGAAATGAGAAATTTCTTTGATATCACTAATCCTATGAAAAGAAAACGAAACGATAGCTCTTTATAAAATTCAGATAGGTTGATGCCCATCGATGAGAAAAATGAACTCAATAAAAAACGGATTAATCTATCAATCAATTTATAGAGTTAAAATTCAGGCTAGGATATTGGATAAAATAATCAAAGTTATTAAGTTCAACCCCTGTCTTCATTATCTATAGCTCAAAGTAAACATCGTCGAATAAAAGATTCTACTCAATATGATGGGAAATTTTTGTAAACTTTTTCTTAAAGAAAAGTATCACATGATATATTCCACGATAAACTTGTTAGCAAAATACATCTTAAGAAACCATCATTGATTTAAGTTCATAACTTTGAGAATCCACTCGCTTAGAAATTGCCCCCTAAAACTTCATTGAACTCGCCTAGTGAAAGATCCTTTGCTTTTAATGATTCTCACTTGAATATTTAAGGTCTTAACTAAACGATGACTGATATGAAGATAAATAATGCCAATCCATTTTTGAAAACCATGAGTACAAACAGGTCAAAATATAGCTGGGAAAAGCAAGAGAGTGCAAACTAGCAGCTTCATGATTTTACAGTAAATGTCAAGGAAAAACTTACTACTTTGATAGTGAAGCCTGAAAGTTAAAATACTAAAGGTCATGTTGAAGAATTTAATGAATCAAAACAAATCTAGACTTTACATTCTACAGGTAGATAAAGCTAGTCTTAAAGAACAAGTCCAAAGTAAGTTATAAACATCTTAAAATCTTTCCCACTTCAAAACTTCAAATTTATTTATATGATCTATAGTTTTATTGAGTCAATAATGGCAAATGATAATTAGCATCAATTTATTCATGTGGCAAACAAATTTTAATTCAAAGAAATTCAAAGGCTTTTCAACGATTATTATTAATATTACGAACCAGATCTGAAGATAAAAAATGAACCGTATCATAAATCCATCAAGAATATGAGTTTAAGAGATATTGAAAATTTAGCAGGCTCTAAGAACTTGCTTAACACTGATATTGACAGGAAATTAGCACAACATTTAAATCGATTGCTCACAAACAAAAAGGAAGATCAATTCTTTAGTGAAAAGTAAACTTTGAAAATCTACCAATCTTAATATATGATATATTTTACATTATTTGATTCAAATGATTAGTAAGTTTTTAAATTTACAAAGCCTATATAAGAAAATAACCAAAAACAGAAAAATCGGATCAGCTTACTCGAATGACTAGAAAGATGATGGAAGACGTGAGATTAAAATAAAATGAAAGTAAAGTGGTCGCTTCTAAAATATAAGAGTTGAACAATGAAGTTTAAACTTAACTGTAAAATTCTATATAATAATCAGTTAAGAATAGCCCAAGATAAAATTGATTAAATATATAAAAGTAATAAATGAAATAAAGTCAATTATAATAGAAGCAAAGTATTATTTTGACAAAAATTTTGATTTGTTTTTAATAAGCGATAAAATCATAGGAAATATTTATCTTAATTTCTTAAAAATTATTCTTTCCATTTGAGTAAATAATATAAAGTATAGAATATATCTATCAAAAATTTTATAAGTAGGTAAACAATAAAATGGTAAAAGAAATAATATCTATTTCACTCGGGCCTACTTCAAACTTCACCAGCACTCACTTTTGGAATTTCCAAGATGAGTGGTTAAAACAAGATGCTCAAAGAAACCCTGTACTATTCTATGAAACTTCTAAGACTCAGCAGTTTGTACCTAGATGCATTTTAGTTATTATGATTAATAATATTATCAACATTCATTATATTTAGTTGACTTCAGACCAAATTTCGGCAATTTTTTGTCGTGCTTCTCGAAACAAAGCGAAAATGCGCAAAACACCAAAGCAAAAGAGCAAGTTCAGAATTAACTTTGGAATGGCTCTCTTGCAATCACAGAGTAAGAAATAATATAAAGAAGTGCTTTCTAAGAGGAGTTAGATTACTATGATAACTAAAAAAATGAAGATTATGAAGAAGAATAGAAGAGAGATGTGGATGAGGATGAAGAAATGTACTACTAGGAAGACTTAAAGGAAAACTTCAGAAATATCATGGAGAAATATAAAATGGATGGCTAGGATATTTTTGGCAAAAACAATGCGATAATGAAGGATATTTTGAATGGGGGCACTTTCTAATCGAAATATGATAAGCAACTCTAAACTAAGACTACTATTTACAATGAATAAGTTTAAATTGATACTTCAACCTCAAAAACTAATGTAGAAAAGCAACCAAAAATATAGTCTATTCAGTAAGAAGACAAGTCAGCTAAGAAATATTTGGGGATGTTTTGATTTATGAATTGATTAAAATAATATTGCAAAATTCATGGAATTTAAATTTGTTTCTTTTAAAATTATAATTTAATATTTCTAGAAATGATTTTTGGCACATCCAAAACAACAGAGGCTTACTTGTTCTAATCAAAATATTTTCTTATATTAATTCAATATAACCATAGTAACCGTCAAATTGTTTATAAGATCAGGCTTTTGTGATCCGCCTCTATTTTATACTTTTTTAATTTTGCAGTATGTTAAAACTTCTGAACCTAAAAAATAGTAGTACATTAACATGGGGTATGCGAAAAGATGTTGTTCCTCTTAAATGTTTATACTTTTATATACATGATAAAATTAGAAAAATTAAAAATAATTCTCAAATAAAATATATTTATTTTTCTAAACTATTGATTTAACATTTTTTCATGATTTGACATTTTGTTAAATTAAATTTATTTTATTTTATTAAATTCATTACAAATAAATTAAAGGACTTATAATTTTTGGAAGAAAATGCAAAAAATTAGAACAATTAGTTGAAAATTATTTTTAAAAATAGAATAAATTCGAAAATAAATAATTTAAAAAATGAATCTTGAAGTCAGTTTATTGATGTCTGAGGTCGAAAAGTATTGTTGTACACCCCATATTCATATGCTACTATTACTCAGTAAAATAAAACTATTAAAATACAAAATTAAACTTATACATTTGGGGGAATATTTTCCTAAAGCCTGAATCCCTATATTCATTATTCATACTTTAAATCTTAAAAGATAATGAATACTCATTTTTGTTTAACTTATACTTTGAGTGATTCTTTATAAAAATATTTTATATATAATAAAATATAAATTTATAAAAAAATTCATGTTAAAATTTGCATTCCATGAAACTTAACCGACAACGAAAATATTTAATTAACAAAGAAATTACTTTTTAATGTTTTTTTAGTAGAATATAAATTGACCATTAAAATAATATAAAAAATAAGCTAAGGAATACTATAATGAATTTAAGTTTGATGAATAAGTTACTTACTTCACTGATTTCATGCAGACTAAAATGCAGCCATAAAATTAATTGATACTCCCAAATAATTCTTCAATAAACGAGGACAACTTTATGTTCTATAACCAAGGAAAATAATTATATGATCATGAGACTTTCGAACTTAAAGATCAAATTGAAGACACTATTCGTAATCAACTTGAACACAGTGACTTTAATATTTTATATTTTATGTATTTTAAGGATAAAATAGCTATTATAGAAGGGAAATAGTTATTTTAAAAGCATCTCCCTTTGTAATTAAAACTATAAGATTATCTTAATTTAAATTAAATTTATGACCTTTTGCAAGGTTTCAATATAACTTGTGATGTAAACAGTGGGTTTGGTTCAATAGCCCAATTTATGATTCAAGATTACATTAGAGACGAAATTCCAAAAGCCCAAATAATTCTTCAAGCAATAAGAAATAAAAACATTTTAGATGAGCAGTCAGAAAATTATTAAGTTAAGAAGTCGTTGGAGGAACTTAACTAGGCTTTGTGGCTTAGTGAACTTGGTAATCTTTGCAATTTAGTAGTACCACTTGAAAATGCTTATGCAAGTGAGTATAATATTATATATTTTTATTCAGAAATATTACTGTACAATTCTTTTTAGCTTATCAAATCTACTCTTGATCAATTTAGAGGCGATTCACAGTTTCATTTATTATATAGAATATTATTTTATATATCTTTTAAAGTCCTAGATTATAATCACTACTTGTCTAATTTTATTGGTTTATATAATCTTGGTAATTAACCCATTAATTAATATAATATGATATATATAATATCATTTATCTGGAGCCTATTCATTGATTGTTGACAATCTTTTAAATCCAGTCTACAGAAAAGATAACAGATAAGAACTGTCAGACTTGCTTAATGATTTGATTTATCAAGACAAGCCAAATATAATTACTGCTTAGATGATGCTTCCTTATCTATTGAGAGATAATCAGCACATCATGAAAGACTTAAATTATTAATTTTATTTTAGATGTGGATTAATTAAAAAATTGTTAAATACATCATAATTATAATTTCCAAATATTTTTCATAATATCCCAGATTCAAATCTTATTATTTTGACTTAACTAAAGATAAATTTTAAGCTTAAAATTTCATAAGTTTTTTCGACCCAGAAACCTACAAACCAGTTTAGCAACAAAACGGAACTTAAATCACTGGTACAGTTAGAAAATAGAAGGTTCCTAAGCCAATTATTCCCACTCGCCAAACTTACTTATTTAGAGGAACTGAAACTTTGTTACAGCCTGAGTCAATATAATTGTCACATTTTGAGGATTAATTCAATAATTTTGTCTATAAAAATATGGGATGTTACAGAGGGCATAAGATTTACTGCTAGCCAGCTGCCAACTTACTTCCCATAAATTAGAATATGATATAGCATTTATTCTATTATATAGAGTAAAATTTTAATTAGAATCAATATTTTTAATTACCCATTCCATTCCCTAGATTCTTTACGAAAAATGTATTTAATGAAAATGGATTAATTAAGAGTTCTGGTTTCGGTTAGATTGGACCTGATGGAAAACCTATTCCACCCTCTGATGAATTTATAGGTACTGTGCCATCACTATAAATTTAAGTTTTTTAAATAAAATTATTCAATAATAATTATAGATTTTTACTTCTTTGCTTCTTTAATTATGTTTTATCGTTTAATATAATTATACTGAGAACAACTTAAGATAGCAGTTACTTACCAGCAGTTTAATTCGGGGCTCTAGACAAATTAAGAAATTTGAAAGTGAGTTTAAAAATGCAGCTACAAAAAGAGTACTACATGGAAGATGAAGATATCAAGGAGATGAAGGAAAGATTCTTATTTTTAAACAGTTAATTTCATATTTGTTTCCTGAGAGTATTTATTTTTAGTGCTTAAAATATTCTATTTCTAGGATATAATCGTATAAAAATCTATATTAATGATAAGATTGGAAAACACTGCTGAGCAGCTAAGAGGTTTAAATGAAAATTATGATGCATCATCATCAGATGGGGACGACTCTCACGATTAAAGATACGCAAGCGATGACTATTGATTGATATTTGTGTTACTTTCAATATTTATTATTTCTTAATTAATTTTATAATTAAAATCATAATAATTCAATTCGTAATGCAATGATGTTATCACTCATAATAAAAACATCAATATAAAAGTTAAGCTAGTAAAAAAGCAGAAATATATAGAATTTAGTAAAATAATTTGAGAATATTAAGCTAATTATCGAATGTAAAGTTTAGAATATTAACTTTTCATTTATAAAATTAATGAATAATTTCTTATAAATAAACAGGGAGTAAACAATGAAAGACTATCACAAGAATATTTTCGTTTTTTCTCATAAAAATAAATAAATTTATTGTCAAAAAATAATAATAAAACTAATTTAAGTATTATATATATTTCTAATAGCAGAATCACTCTTAAAACCAAAACCAAAAAGGAGGTCCTAAAAAAATGAGTTCCAATTATTTGCTAACTGATGGTGCTGGCTACCTTCTCTAAAACTAACCCAGTGAAATACAAGAAGTTAGCTCCTACTAAGAGAAAATGTTATTATATTATATTATAAATTATTATAATATCTTTTTCAATGTTTCATGTTGTATGAAAATGTATAGGATATAATATGATAAGAGGATGATGAATAGTCATAAATATAAAACACTATACTCAAGGGTAGTAATATTGTTAAAATAGATAAAAATAGGAAATTTAAGAAATTAAGATTAATTATATATTTATTAGTAATATTAACTGCATGAATTAGGAGTACGTGTAATACTAATCAGTTTTAGTTTTAATATTAAATTAATTAAATACAATATATTAATATATATAATTAGTGGTCTAGTGGTCTAGTGGTCTAGGTGGTCTAGGGGGTCTTTAGCAGACCACTCGTAATTATATATATATTATTTATTTTAATTACGAATGTGTAGACCAGTAATGGAGTCAACGAATCACTAGACACTCCTCGGCGCTGCCTAAGACCACGGTTCTGGTGCTCTCAAAGGGCCAAGCTGTGCTGGTTGTGACGCAACAGATGCAGATCTATGTACCAAATGTCCAACTAACTAGCTCCTCGATACAGAGACTGACATCTGCGGTGCCTGCCCAGCTAAGCAATTCGGAAACCCTGATGATGGACTTTGCACCGATCGTGATGATAAATGTCCCTCTTGCAGTTCTGATGATACAAACCTTGAAGACGACAAATGTGTTTGCGATACCCAAATAACTTCATTGTTATTGATACCAAAGAATGTGTTGAAGAATGTCCCGAGCATTGCAAAGATGACGGCGTCTATAGTTACAGTAAGTATCATGTTTGTATCTAACCAACTCTATAGATAACGTTCAACCAGAGATCATTAGTTTTGCGCGTACTCATGCTATAACAACCGACCTGCTAACAGACGATGCATTTGAGTTCTTGATCAAGGATCCGAGTGGAGACAATGTAATCGGAGTCATTTGTGTATCCGGCTTGGTGGTCTCAGGCACGTTGACTCCATTACTGGTCTACACATTCGTAATAAAAATAAATAATATATATATATTTACGAGTGGTCTGCTAAAGACCCCCTAGACTACCTAGACCACTAGACCACTAATTATATATATTAAAATATTGTATTTAATTAATTTAATATTAAAACTAAAACTGATTAGTATTACACGCACTCCTAATTCATGGCAGTTAATATTACTAATAAATATATAATTAATCTTAATTTCTTAAATTTCCTATTTTTATCTATTTTAACAATATTATGGATAAAATACATAATTCTACAAACAATGAACTATTTTTCATAACATACCATAAACAATTATAGTATATCACCTAAGACTGCCTAATTTTAATAATTTTTTGTTATATCATTATAATATATAGAATGAAATAAGAAGTTAGCAAACCATGAACTCGAATTATAACAACAATGCAAATCACTCAAGCACTTAAAATCTTGTTAGTGGCACTCACAACTTCCTAAGCATGAGATAAAATTCCTACCCCAATATGCTCTCTGCTGCTAACATAAATATGAGCGACACTTCAATGAAGGGCACAAATGTAGGAATGGAATTATTTCGAATTATTATTAATTACCACTTGATAATTCTGATATATTATATGCAATTATATGGGGAAATTAAAAGCTTGTAAGTTTAAAAATCTATCCTTTAAATTATTTGCAAACTAGTTATTATTAAAAACATTTATTGATATATATTTATTATGGAACCAATTAATGATGATCATGAAGAGGAAGATTAACAGGATAGTTTATTAAAAAGCAAGAATAATAATGAAAATAAATTAAACTACGACTCCTAGCAGGAAGATGATGAGCTTGTCGAAGATGAAGAAAATTAGAGCAGTTTTTCGGACTCATAGAAAGGCATCCCTGATTAAGTTCCCAATATTAATATCATAAATAATGATAGTCGGTAAATATCGGTAAAGTTTCATAGAATATTTTATTATTAAATATATTTATTTTTTAAATAATATTTAAATTGATTTTTGGTAGTTGCAATTCTTATAGTATACAACAATTTTATTAATTTCTTTTAATAAAATTATTCCCTGATTTTTAATCATTAAATTTCCATAGTGAATTAATTAAATTTATTATAGAAATTTCCTATCATGTTTAATAAAATTTATTTAATTTTCTTTCTCTAAATGCCTACAAAAATGGATTTATAATTATTTTATTCTTTGGATCCCTTAGAGGATATCTAGCTTGACCTATAGTCTATTATATTTCGTAAAAAAATAATAGATTAATTATATTTTAATAAAAACTCAAAAGAGTTAAAATATCAGAAAACTCCATCCCTCCTTATTAATTATTAAGATTGTTGAATCTAAATAAATTTCATGGAAATTTAACTCCTTAAATAATGGTAATTAGATGGTGGTTAGGTAATCTACAAAATCGCAAAATTAAATGCACTAAAGAAATGAGAGTAAACCCCAAAATTAACAAAAGCCCACTCTTAAAGTATAAACTAATCCCTAATAGTTCCAATAAAACAGAAATGAAAGTTTCTAGAATAATAATTAAAGTTAAGAATAAATTGATATACAAAATAAGGAGGATGAATCACATTAGATGTCTTTCGATACTCAAGATAACAATTAAAGCAATACTTCTTATAGAATATTATGAATTTCAATATAAAAATAATTGCATGATGAGCAATTAAAATAAGTATTATAATAATATTGTATTTTAATGTGGAAAATAATATACATTAAATAAAATTATAAATAAAAATATTGGCAGTTAATTTAAAAGGTCTTAAGCTTATTAGATAAAGGATTAAAAATTAGCTGGACTCTATTATTGGCAGAACAAATTCATTCTAACATACAATCGAAATAAAAAGTGACTTTAATTTTGGATGATTTGTTATGATTAATTCAATGTTGAATTTTAAATTTCTTTATCTATTTTCAGGGATGCTAAAAGGATATTCCAACTAATTTTAAATTCTTTATCTAATGTGCGATAATTGTTTAAATTATCTGTAACTGCAAATATTTGGTTATAAGTAATTTAATTTAAATTATTGTTTCGAAACTCAAATGTTTTCAAACTTTAACATAATATAAAGAATAATTGAGCCAAATAAATCAATTATTAACTAAAGTATGAGGTCAGAGAAATAACAATAAAGTATTAAGGAAGCAAATAAAGACAATATTCATCATAAAAATAAATTATTAAATTAGAAAGTTAATTGCTAGGTGGTACCAACCACTTGGGACTTTCTGATAGAGCTTTCTACTACACTAAGGCCTACCGAGGGCAGGTATGGGGTTGCTGGGCGCAACGCATGAGGGACCAGTCGGCGGGGTTCAATCTGTCAGCGTACACTCCCGAGTGAGCTGGATCCTAAGATTTCCCTGCATTAGATGAGTCTACTGGCTTGAGTTCAGTTTCCTAGGTAATAGGGAGCAGGATGAAGGTACGCTCTGCCTTCAAAAATGAGAAGACGAAAACCATTGAAGCCAACGATAAGGATTTTTCTCCCACACCGGGATAGGGTGCTGAAGCTACCACAGCGAAAGGATAGGGATTATGTTTCCCAGCAGCTGTGGGACCGGTAAGTGTTTTTCTCAATCTTCTGTCAATCTAGTAGGATCTTACGAGCTCTGTCCTCCATGGTGAAAACCTGGTTGACATCTTGATTTAAGGTGAAGACTAGGTGATAGCAAGATTGGTTTTTTCGGAGTTTTCTACTTCACGACTCAAAACCCCAAAACCCCTTAGTGAGGTTTATAAGTGCTTTGATTTGTAGGGTATAGTTGGGGTCTTATTGGGGTTAGTAGAGAAATTAGGCCAATTTACAAAATGAAAAATAGAAATTAGCGAAATTTAGGGTCGATTTATGATGAGTAATATTTAGATTTACTGCTTAACCTTAGGTATGGTACGTTTATTAATATAGACTAAGCCAAACCTGTACTAAATTATGCAGCTATAGCAAAATTATTACGCAAGAGTGCCTCAACTGTTAGGTATCACTGCTTGCTAGCTGTTTAGCATTTTAATTCTGGTTGTTGAACGCATCCTGCAAGAAAATAAAAGTTCTCTTAGGCTCATATTGACTTCCTCTGCGACTAAAAGACTATTAAGTATTGGGCACACTTTCCATTAGACTAGAGAGCTGTGATGTTTTATCGCAAGTTTTCTGACATGCGTATCTCTCCTTAGACTATAGCCAATATTTATAGAAGAAATGGTATTACTTTCAAGACTGTCTACAGAGTGAAGAGAGTGATTGATTTTACAGTGCCATTTTATAGTAATAATTTAAACTATATATATGATTAAATGCAGAGAGCTATTGCTAATAACATCAAGTTCATGCACGCTGATGAAGCTGTATTCACCTTCAACACCTTTATTAATAAGTCTTGGTATAAGAAGGATGATAATATAGAAGTCTATGATTAAAAAGT
>ARYC01017173.1:0-22562 GCA_000711775.1 Oxytricha trifallax
ATCCATTCATCTCAAGTAAGCTTAGCCTTCTAACTTTATAGAAAAACCTGGTACTGCTATATACTTGATGAAAGAGCGCAGCAAGTTAAACAGAGAGAGAAAGTCACAAGTAAAGCATGAATTGAGTAAGAGACTCTTCAAAGATTTCTAAAAGCACGACGAGATGAACATAGATGCAGGAGCTGGCGCTAACAGAAGAAACATAGGCCCAAGCAAGCGTTAAGAGGAAGAAAAGAAAGATAAGCCAAATCCCTTCACGGGTAAATTTAATATGTGAACTTATTCATTCGTTTAAATCTAAAACTTATTTATATCCACAAAATCTCCCTTCTCTTGCGCATACTTTAGCTTTATCATCGTTGACTCTCTTAGCAGCACTCTTAATAAAATCTACAGTATCTATCTTCAGATCGTGCATCAAATGATAGAGCAGAAGTTTCTTGGAGTGGCCTTTCAATAACCCCCAATATAATTCAATTCCATTGAATTGAGGACTGCATGGAACATTAAATACAGGTGTTATGTTTAGCCTTTCATATTCCTTCCTTGTGTCTTTAGTTTTATGGACAGATAAGTTATCTAAAAACAAAATAATCTCTTAGTCGGCGTACTTATCTCTGAGTTATTGCAAGAACTTTATGTATTATACGGTCTTTATTGAGCGAGGGTGGATAACATAAGTCTCGAGGCCATTATCTTCGCTTATTCCACCAAGTATAGCATGAGTTTAAACCCTAACCTTTTAATCATATACTTCAATGTTGCTATACCTTTTATACCAAGACCTTGATATGAAGGAATTAAACGTGAATACTGTCTCATCAGCGTGTATGAACTTAATGTTATTAGTAATAGCCCTCTACATCTAATTGAATATATGATTCAAATTATCCTTATAAAATGGAACATTAAAGTCAATAACTCTCTTAATGCGATTGACTGTCTTGTAAGATATTCCGTTCTTTTTGTATGTTCGCTATAGATTAAGCAGAGATATG
Source organism: Oxytricha trifallax (assembly GCA_000711775.1). NCBI lineage: Eukaryota > Ciliophora > Spirotrichea > Sporadotrichida > Oxytrichidae > Oxytricha > Oxytricha trifallax. Next base: position 999 of record ARYC01017173.1, read on the forward strand.
AAGCTCAGGAAATTGGCGATGAAACATCACAGCTCTCTAGGCTAGAAAGAAATGAGCCCAGTATTTAAGAGTCTTATCATTAATAAGATAATCGATATGATGCTGCTAAAATTTTAGAGGTCTTTTAGGCTTAGAATTAAGCTGCTATCTCTTAAAATTCAATGCTAATAGACAGTGAGACCTCACAGTTGCAGAAGATTTATGAAGTAGCCTTGCTATAGATGTGTAATAAAGAATAGGTTTGAGTTGATCACTATAATCATCGCAACCATAACGCAACTTAAACAATAAATCTATATACACACTGTCATAAACTGAGCCAAAACCTCGCATATACTCACTTAAATTACAAATATTTAAACATTAAACCCCTACATAAACCCTATTAAAACCATAATAAAGTATGCACTAATAGCTACTTTTATCAATCAAAAACTCAATCAAACTACTGAAAGGGTTTTGGGGTTTTGAATGAACATAGATGCTGGAGCTGGCAGCAAGAGAAGAAACTTAGGAGGAGGGAAGCAAGAAATAGAAGAAAAGAAAAAATAGCCAGCTCCCTCTAAAGAATTTTAAATGTGACTTATATATTCATTAACTTAACTACAAAACTTATTTATATACATTCACTCTCCCTTCTTTAGCACACTTTTAAGCCAACAAATTATCTACTCTCTTCGCTGAGCTTTTAATAAAATCTACTGTATCGATAGGTAGGTCATGCATAAGATGGTATAGCAGCAGTTTCTTATAATGACCTTTAAGTATACCCCAGTAGAATTCAATTCCATTAAACTATGGGCTGTAAGGCACGTTGAACACGGTGTTATCCTTAGTTGTTCATAACTTTTCCTTGTTTCTTTTGTCTTATGAACTGAAAGATTATCAACGAATAGTATAATCCCTTATTCAGGGTACTTCTCTCTCAGCTGCTCTAAAAACTTAATATACTGCTCTGTCTTAATAGAGCGAGGATGAATAACATAAGTTTCTAAACCAGCATCCTCGCTGATTCCTCCAAGAATTGCATTGTTTATACCTTGACTTTCTAGTCATATACTTCTATATTACTATGCCTCTTATACCAAGACTTCTAGATAAAAGTGTTGAACGTAAAAAAAGCCTCGTCAGCATGAATAAACTTAAAATTATTCTATTAGCTCTCTGCATTTAATTATAAATATAATTTAAGTTATTGTTGTAAAATGGCAGAGTGAAATCAATTACTCTATTATACGATTTACACCTTTATAAGAGATACCGTTTCGTTTATAAATATTTGCAACAGATTATGCAGAGATCTTCAACTCAGGGAACTGGCGGTGAAACATAATAGCTCGTTAGTCGAGAGAGAAGTGAGTCCAATACTTCAAAGTTTTTTCATTAATAAGATAGTCAATATGCTTCTATATAAACTTTGACTTCCTCTTAGGCTAAGAATTCAGCTATTATTGCTTTAATTACACAGCTTTCAAGCAGTGAGAGCGAACAGTTGATGGACTACGCTTTAAGAGCATTGCAATAGACTTATAGTTCAGTACTGGTTTGACTTATTCACTATACATATCACATCCATAACGCAGTTTAAATACTAAATCTATATACTCTTCATCATAAATAGACCCCGAAAGCTTGCTATTTTTGTCTCGCATTTATTTAATAACCCCAACCCCTAACAAATTCCCTACAAATCAAAGCACTTATAAACCTCATAGAGGGGTTTTGGGGTTTTGATTGAGGAAGCTTAAATTTAAGAGGAGGAAGATTGGAAAAATCCTAATTCAGAGGTATTCATCAATAAACTTGAAGAGAAAGATAGTTATTTATCATGTGTTAATTTAATAAATTAAAAAAATTTAAAAGATGGATTCAATGAATCTCCAATTCTGAATGGAAACTACAAACGCAATGATAGTTTGACTCCATAGAATAAAGATTTGCTTGAAATAGTGATCAATTACCCTCAAATATTTGATAATAAACCTGGTCAATATAAGATTGAGATAAACTTGATAAAATAATGATAAAAATTAGATGAATAAGAATATTTAATTAAAAATGATAGATTGAGTTATTATATGTAGAAGGATACTAAAATAACAAACCCCGAATATTTCTAAAAAGACATTTAGTTTACTTGCATTTCATGCAATAATTTCAAAAATTTGCCGTGATTGATCAACTCTAAATTCATCTTATTCATTGTTTGCTTATTAAGTGCTGATAGGTCTGTTCATCAATCGAATGTGTGCTCAAGTCTTCCATCCTGATGGTTCTTCTTCCAAGTTTATTGTAGATTGGCTCTGAGAGGTTGAAACCCCCATCTTAATCGTCAACGTATTGTTACTCTTAAGATCTATCTCTTTGTGGTTTACCCCTAAGGCATCTGCCACCTTCTTGATATCCTTTGAAGCCATTTCTGTCGCCTCTGCACCCTCCGAAGCCAGCCCTGCATCCTCTTCTGTAGTTGCCATCGTCATCGTCTCTTCTTTCACGCCTCTCTGGCTCTCACTCCTCAATAACACCCCCATTCACGAGTTTCTCCTCTATCCTTGACTTATTCATCAGTTGGAGGCTGGTCTCCAAATTGGGCATCTCGGCATTTTTGTCAAACCAGTATTTCAAGGGAAGTCACGGGAAGATCTTCTACTGGGGTGCGGCCAAAGGCGCTACTCGATTCTCCTTGTTTTTTTTTTACGGAAGTGGGGTCTCCGAATTAGACAAGTGTCCCAGGTGCAGAGATAAGTTAAGATATTTATTTGAAGGAACCATCCTATGGCATTGAGCGAGCGCCCTGAGACCCATTACCTTGGCAATTGGAACGATGATGATGATCTCCTAGACAATATACCTGCAGATCTCTCCAGGATTCTCCCCTTCCTCTAGTAGCCAGTTTCTTCCCCATGTGTGCGGCGGGATGCCCTTGGCGGTTTCCCTTCATGTTTAGAGGAAATCAAAAGCATGCTTATAGCTAGCAGATAGGCCGGCCAAGGATTCTTCATTCAGTCAGAAGCTTTCGAACGGATCGGCACATTCGTTGAAGAGCACCACTAGGGCGAACAACCAGTCTGGGTGAACTCTAATTGTGATGTCGTGAACAGGTGTCGACCAATCGTTGATAACTGTCGCTGGTTTTTGACCATGTACTATATGGGCCCCACCTCTCGTCTTGAGAGCGTCCTATGTAGTATGTTATTAGTATTAGACTTCTTCCTTAATCTTAAAGTCTTTAATGGGCTCCTCTCCCTTCTAGCTTGGCGTCCTCAACGCGAATGTCAGCCGCCTCCTGACCAGGTGGCACTCCACGGTCTGCTGGATTCGGTCCCGGTGGCAGTTGATGGTGTGGGGGTCGTAGAGGGTCAACTGCAAGCCTAAGATGCTCTTTGCAGAATGGTCTTCAGGGCAGATGTTCGCCAATAAGCATATCAACTTGGGGGCCAGCACCTGCCAGCTCATCAATGGCTCCTGCTACTGGTCACTCACCAACAAGGGAGCAGCACGGAGGGCGACAGCTGCACCGACTGCGATCGGGTATTGCTAGTGGTCATTCATTACGTAGTAGAAGGGGTCTTGCATGGAGTATCGCTAAAGATGCAGCAAGGAATAAAACTTAAAAATGATTAATGTTATTAAAAGCCTTAAATACTGACCCTGTAAATTTGGTTGCTTTATGTTTTGTGAAGACCCCCTACATATATATATATATATATATATATATAAGTACCTAGTGTTAAAATGAAGAGCAACCAAATATTTATAATAATTAATTAATAATTTGAATTTAAATTTACTTTTTCAAAAATTCCTATTTGAATTAAATTTACTCTTTCATCTATTTATTAAACTTAAACTAAATATGTATTGAAGTATAAAAGTAAGTTTACATAAAAGTAGAGATGTCAAAGATATTTATGCGAAAGTAGAGGAAATTATTGAATAAATTTGTGGACTGAGAAGTGGAGAAATAGATTTCTTTATTTTGTACAAAAATGCATTGATCAAACCTGACTAATCTCTTGAAGAGGTTGGCATCACTAAAAATTGTCATAACATATAATTACATGCACAGTTTGTATAAACTACAACTTTAGGTGATAATTATGATTAAAAATTGTATAAATTGTCAAGTGTACATGTAACTAGATAGCTAACATAATTATTTGTATGAAGAGTAGGACTAGGGTCAAGGTTTGATGAACATGAGATCTTTGAGAGCAAGTTTGGATCCAAGAGTTTCTATTGGTGTTGTTTTAGCAGATAAGGCTATGTTGCCTAAACCTCCAAAAGCTGGCTATAAAAATATTTTCTCTCAGATTTTTAATTTACTTAAATTTTGATTAACCCTCAAACCCCTTTTTTTCTCATTAATGATATTAAATATCATAAAGGCTACTAGATTTCACCAGACATGTCTGATTTATCTCGCATGACTCTTATGTAACTTCAAAGAGTTCCAGACTTCACAATTTCCAATCAACATGGTTCCATCACTTTCGAGGGAGAAACAGATCTGACTCAAGTAGACTTGGAAGATGTTGTGACTATCTCTAAGAGAGCTGTTGAAGTTTATGGAGATGACTAAGCACATCTAAGCGACAATTATTTTAATAAGCAAATAATAGATCATTTTAATTTAACCTAAGTTTGATATATACCATTAAATTCATTAATATGTATTTGACAAAGCTTCCGAGAATGTTTAAAGTGACGGTACCAACAGATTGAGTATGAGAAGAAGCGGCAAACCTCCTCTGGGAGAGAAATTAAACAAAAAAGCTGTGATCACACTTTATGATATAAATGTGAAGAAGGGGGATTCTTTGGAAGAGAAAGCGAAGATTCTTGAGGAGAGAGCTCTGCAAATGCAAGGGGAGCATTAAAAAATATCACTTAAAAAGTATTTTTTCTTTTTAAAAATTGCATAATAAATTAATAGCATCTCAGCTATGATGTAGAGAATAAAATTTGGAAGTTTAGAGTTTTCCACTTTTGAATAAAAATAGTTATAATTATATATAGAAATTCATTAAAATGAATCAAATTCAACAAATCATTTATTAAATTCTTAAACTTAATTTCATGAAATATTCTTAATTTTATTTCTTTTATTTTTTCTGACACTTTTACTTAAATATATAGTAATCGATAAATTTCTATAAAAGTATAGATTAACTTTAATATTTTAATAAACTAAATTATATTTTTATCATATATAAAATAAATGAAGTAACAAGAGAAGCAGTTATATAAGTCCCAATAAATTCCTCATAATTTTAAACCATCAATGAAACTATCTCAGCTATTTCATTTTCATTTATAGTATTGAATGCATTTATTCTTATTATTTTAGCCATTTTTTATAAGATTTATATTTTTAATAATCTCAGAAGCAGCAGTCACTTCTATCCCCAATAAACATAAATTTACAGTAATCTCAGACTAAAAATATGTAAACTCAGTAGCTAAATTTAAGTTAAAAGTATAAGTCAACCCAACAAGTTAATACCAATGGTATTATGAAATTAAATTGTATTTATTTTATGTATATCTATATTAATTAACAATTTTTGTTCATTTATTGGTTAAATTATTTTCATATTAAAAACTAGCAATAATGGTAGAATTAAACAGTTTAAAATTTCTAATAATTAATCTAGAACGTAATTGTCTTAATCAGAGTACAACTCTTCAAATAGTGATTATTAAAAATATATTAATATCATAAATATTCATCGATATATGATCAGGGGTTTTGGGGGTTATTTTAATTTTAAAACCATTATCCAATTTTAAATAATTTAAAGTGATATTGTGGATGATTTCAACTATAGTAGCAGTAAAGTAAACCTAGAAAACAATTAAGAGTACGATAAAACCACCGAACAAACTGCCAACCCAAATAAATTACTGGCAAGGTTTAACCCAAACCCTTCTCATCATATACAAAAGAAAATTGAATACTTCATTTTGCCATATAATCAATAGATATAAAGCCAGAAACATATGAAGTTTGAAGAGGAGAAAGATGTAGTCTTTGATCTGTAGATTTTATATTTATACTTAAAAATAATGGGAAAAAAAGTATGGAAATATTCATTAAATAATACTCAAACAATTTCCTAATTTGTTTAATTAACTCCTAAATATTTTTTAATATATTTCACAAGATAGATTTTAAGCAATCCCAAAACCTTTTAATTAGATATTTTGATTATTTGATTTTTTGGGTATATTTGGGATCTTACAGAGGATAGTATAGAAACTTGTCAAACTTGCATAAAAAAAATAAAAATTAGGGATATTGAGAATTTATTTATGATAAGAATTATTAGATTTATTATTTTGATTACAATCATAAATATATTATTTGTAAATTTAATGCTCTACGTTGTTTCAGACTATCTCATTTTATAATTTAAGTACTTTTTCCATGATTTTTATTTGATATTAGCTTTTTTTGAAACATTTTGAATTTAGATGTACATGTGCTAGTCGTGAGTTAAAATTAATACTATATGATTTGAGTTTCTTTCAAACTCAAATTAGATATCTCATTAATTATGAAAGAAATGCAAATAATCTTTGAATTTAATATTATGCTTATGTAAGCAAAGAGAAATTTCTTTAGTACTTTATTCAATTGAGATATTTATTTATACAAATTTAGTTTCATTATACTGAATAAATATGAAATAACTGTTAAAACTTTTCTCTATAGATATTTAAGTGTTTAAATACATTATTTTCACGGAATAAAAACGTCGCAATATTAATGAGTAAGAATTTTATATGATAGATTTAAAATTCAAAGATTTATATTTTAAAATTTTTTACTTTTTGAAATTGTATTCAATGACTTTAATAAAGAAAAAGTCTAAGAAGTAAAAACAATTTTTCTCAACAAAGTGAAGTAAGCCAATAAATAAAATAATTTGGTTTAATTACTCATAATGCTTGAAATTATTTTATTTAGCCTGTGTTTCCCCAACTATTTTTCAACACTTTGATCTTAAAAACAAACAATTAATATTTTATGGAATTTAAATGAAAGTTTAAATCAAAAACATGAAAATATAGATATCCCTATAATAGCATCATTACCTTAATAATCACCATTGAAATCTCCTTAACAATAAAAATATATTGAACCCATTAAAAGCAAACGAGATTAAGTTCAAAGTCATAGTTATGGTGAGGATAATTATTTGAAATTTTTACTAATCTTTTATATAGATTTGAAGGAGAGACATGTATATTGGAGTGGCTAATCAGGGTGGATGAAACTACATGAAGCTATACTTAACTAAGAGCAGTTCATGTTTGATTCAATAAATAAAATAATTATTCAACTAATTTTCTTATTGTTAGTATAAATCTTAAAAAGCATAAATAAATATCAAATATATAGTCTAAGTATTAGTATAAGAATAAATCTAATTTTATGAGTGAATGATAGATCACATTAAAAAGGCAAAAGACCTAAGTCAAATTAGAAACGAACTATAAAAAAGAAATAAAATTAAGAAAGCTCGAACTGGCAAGAATAAGCCAAGATTATCTAGAAAATTAGGAATTTTTACTAAATATGCAAGTAATTACGCTGATCAATAAAGCTCGAGGAAGAATTTGATGTCAAAAATTTTATATTTTTTTTCTATTAATACTAAACTTATTTTAATTTAACTTATTTAAAATGATTGATGAGTTTAGGTATATCTAATTCTAGAACTAGACTAACAGCTCAGCCTCATATGTTGATATCTAATTCAAAAACAAGTTTATTCAATCAAAACTAAATCAAATAATTATAAATTCAACTGTGTTTCCAATTAAGATCATATAATTATTTGATTATATATTTTGGTATAAATCGATTAAATGAATAAAAAGGTCAAATTTATGGGTACAAGCTTAGAAATGCGTGAAACCTCTATTCTTGAAGATGACTCAAAATAAATTAATTAAGCATATATAACAGAATATTATTAAAACTTCAGTAATTTATTTTTACATTTTACTATTAATGGACTCAAAAAGAAATGATCGAAGCATCAGAGCGTCATCCTAAATTTACTAATCAATAAATCAAGGAAATAATTTAAGCATTAATAGATCGTTGAAATAATTCTAGAACAATGATTTTGGTGGGACAGCAGATGCAGCAAATTATGCTGTTTTAGATAGAATCAGAAAAAATAGTCTTCCTCAAGTAAATGGAGGGCTCGACATTCAATGAAATATCTATCATTCGTAAAGATAATTTCATTGATTTATTGATTTCTCAATCAATGTTTATTGCTAAAATTTTAAAACTACAAAATTCTGAACCCACCCTTAAACATTATCTCAAACAGTAACAAACATCTCATTGATAATAAAAGCGATTGGCAACGGGGTACAAGCGGTGGTTAGTATGTTCTATTGTTTAGTGGTTCAAATCAAAACTTAATAAATACTGCATCGTAAATTAAAGTTGAAGAATCTCGTCCTGAAATATAAATTTATCATAACTTTACAATATAAAACCCTTTTTAGTTTAATAATTCCAATCAAATTTTTCAGTTTAACTGTATTCTATGTTTATGACATCCAATTAATTTAGAATAAAAACCTGAAAGCAGTGAAATATCTTCATAATAAAAAAGGAATATATTTCTGAGTTATAAATTTGGGAAATAATCTTAAGAATATTAAGGTAGTGATATCAAAATTGAAATTTCGGCACCTATTAAAATAATTTTCTTTTAAAAGTGGAAAAATTTGTAAAATAAAGTAAATTCACACTTTTATACTAAATTTGAGATCACGTAGGCATATTAATTTAAATATTAGCTATCTTCTCACATAATATATTGTAAATAAATGTAAATTTAAACCAGCTGATGATGAATTTATATTGAATTAGGAATTAGATAAGCAAATAGCAAGAACTCCAATTGGAGCCAGCAGTTTTTTCAAAAAACAGTAAAAAATTAGACATAGTAAAACTAACTTGGAATCAAGTTAATATTACATATCTGAAGATCACCCTCTAGTCAATTATTATAAGAATATTTAATGAAAAAAATTTATTAATTTTTCAGTAAAAATTCTTTATAATCATGAGCTTATTGTCTTTTATGTCTCAGTAATTTATTTTATAGACATTGTAATTTTAAATATATTTTGATAATAATAATAGCAAAATAATAAAGCTTAAAAATCTTTTTCTAAATTGAACTCAAGATACTAAGAGGAGATTTATTATTTTTTCAGAAAAATTGTAGCAAAATTTTTCTCTAATAATTTAAATAAATTAAAAATAAGATCCCTGATATTTTGTTATAAGAATTTATAGATACTGACGAGCCAATTGATGATTTATATTATAAATTAAAGTTTTTGATTTTATTAATATATTAATGAAATGAATTTATTTTTAAAATTTAATAAACTTATAATTATCAATTAAAACTCTTCCATTAAGTTGCGATCAATTAGATTATATTAAAATTTCAATTTAATTTCAATACTTAAAAAAATTTTCAGGATTTTTGATTACTTTTAATGCCTTAATAAATTAATAAAACTTGACAAAAGATTTACTGAAATATGTTTGAGTTTAGATTAAAAAACTTTTAATATTAATAATATGATCACATTGAGGTCTTTGGGGACCCCCGATCTTAAATATATGTTATTATGTAAGGGTCTCGCCCTTTTGAATTATGTGTTCAAGTGCTTGAACAATTGTCTCCTTCTGTCAATTTCATCGATCAGTAGGGTCATTGGTGGTAATGGAAAGGCCGATGCAATGTCTATGAACAAAATTCTTTAGTACTGTCTTGAGTCTATATCTTGTATAAGTTGTGTAAAAATTTGTTAAATTTTAGAATCTTAATAAAAAGATAGCTAATAAAGTTTATATTTATTTATTATGCATGATTAAATTTACAATAAAATTAACATAATATTTCATTTCTCATAATTATATTGATATCATATAGTATTAAAATCTAAATATGATATTGTTAGTTTAAGTTCTAAGAATTTCAAAATTTAATTAGAAAAACATCTTTAATCAGAAAAAGATAAAGTTTATGATATTTAGCCAGAAAAATAGATAAATATATTTTAAGAGTAAATTTATGCATTAGATGCAAATTTGTAATAACATACCCCTATAGCTACTTACTAAAATTAAAATATCTATATTAAAACCCCATGGATCAATTAAAACACGAAGATTGGGGTAATGAATAATTAAATTAAAAATTAATAATTATTGGCTAATATTAATTATAATTAGGCTAAAATCAAATTTACGCACCCTGATTGATTTATTTTATAAGGAAAATTAATCGAGCCAATAGTTTTAATAATTAGCCCAAACATTATAATTATACGCCAATAATAATTAATTTTTAATTTAATTGTTTATTTCCCCAATCTTCGTGTCTTAATTGATCTATGGGGTTTTAATTACAAAGATTTAAAATATATTGATTTTAAGTATTATAAAATGGGAAGTACAAATCACATGTATCTTAATAACAAGATAATGAGAAATAATATGATATTGAAACCCCGAGTAAAAAACTATATATTGAGAGGAAGATATGTTTTTAATTAAATCTATTTAAATTAAGTATAAATTTATAAATTTTACATAAGAAAAATGACGATACCAATCATTAGATATTTAAGAGTGTAATCAATTATTTAAATTGGATGGGGTGTACAATTCTGGAATTTTTTGAAATTCCAGCACCATTCTGGAACACCAGATCCAATCAATCTGGAATTCCAGATACAGAACTGGAATTCCAGATACAGTTCTGGAATTCCAGTTCTGTACAGGGATATCTGAATATATGATATCAAGTTATAAAAAGAATTATATTGGATTATAAGAAAACAAAATTATACAATATTATTTTATCAATAATCATAAAACTTTATATAAATTCTTTATATAAAATATAATCAAAATTTTAATTGCTATTCATAATTTATCCAATTTTTACATTAATTTTTTATCTTACTTATTATTTTTTTTTCATAAAGAATTTTAATTTTTTAATTATGAAAAATTCATTACTATTAATAATAACTAATTCTGCAGAATTTTTAAACTTTTCTCAACGTTGATTATTTACCGGTTCAATTTTACAATAAAACATAAATAAGTAAAATATTCTAAATTTTGAAGTTGTTTAACTGTTGGGATATTAAAATTTTTATAAAGATATAAATATAAATAAACTTAGTATAAAAAATACACATTATAATTCCTATTAATTTAGTTGTAATAAAGGTAGAGAGATATAAAATTCAATCTTAAATGAAATTTTTTATTTGAAGAATTTGTAACAATAATAAACCATGAAATATTAATTAATAAATAATCAAATAAATTAACCAAAACTATGTCAAAAATTTAAAATTTTAATTAGAAATAAGTTTCAAAATAATTACAATTAAGTTTTTTAATTTCTGAAGTTAAATTAAATTTGATGTCAGTTAAGACTTTGGCTATCATTTAAAATTAAATAGTGATTCTTAATATTTAAAATTTATTAATCTTTAAGAAAACAACACCTATTTTGTCCAATAAATAAATTATTTAGATGCAAAAGTAATTTCATATAAATTTAAACTTTATATAATTGTATCAAACAAAATGCAAATCCCATATTATTCTAATTGCCAAAAATAATTTATTAAAAATGTCTCAAATTACTTTAATTTTACTAATAGCAGTAAAATGAACTATTTTAAATATTAAATAACATGTGAAATATCTCTTATTTGTTTCAGATATTTAATTTAGAAATAACAAATAATTATTTTAATTTTTTCCAGAAAATTGTCTAAGTTAAAATGAGAATTCCTTTATAATTGTAATAATTAATGCTTCAAATAATAAGTATTTTCATTAAATAAAAAAATAAATTAAGACTCTAATTAATAGATTAAAGGAATAAGCCAGTTTGCTATAATTGAAGTAATAATGTTGAATTATTACATTTCAATTTACAACCTAATTCATTATACTTTTTTTTAATCATAATCTATATTTTTCATGATTGTTAAAAACTTATATTTGGCAATCAAAAACATAAAAATTAAATTATACTTAATTATTATTTTAAATAGTTAATTTATTTGATAATATTTAAATATGTTTTTAATTATTCACATAAAATCGATCGAAAAATAGTTTTATTATTATGTTTTGCTAAAAAATCTTGCACTTTATCGATTATGTCTATAAATGTATAAATTTATTTTTATTAAAACATATCTTTAATGTTAAACTAGGTATACTTAAAAAAATAAATTATTTATTCATTTTCATCCCACTTATACTTTCAGCAAAATACAATTTTTCTGAAAATTCCAGATACAATGAATCTGGAATTCCAGTTCTGTATCTGGAACGTTTTTCACCATTCTGGAATTTTTTTCACCAATCTGGAATTCCAGAATGGTGCTGGAATTTCAAAAAATTCCAGAATTGTACACCCCATCCTTTAAATTTATTTGAGAAAAAAAAACTAACTAATTTAGTAGTTTGATAAATAATATTTTTTTTGTATTTATCAAAAATTTTGAGACATAGAATTTCTCTCCAGAGTCTAAACAAACAACTAGTGAATCTTATAAAATATCTTAATAAAGGAAGAGACGAATTTTAAGTCAAAGCTTTTATGAATTAATTTAAACAAACCTATTTCTCTTTTTTAAAATAAAATTCGGTAATTCTATAGATTATGGGAATTTAAATATTAATGAAAGCTTATAAGTTTCTCCAAGACGCTAGATTCCAAAGAACTAAAATATAATTTCACCACACTATTAAAACTAATTTAATCAATTGAATCAGCCTGGCAGTACAATGGAGTCTACTTTTGGAGGTGCATGTGGACCATATTTATACAGTCTAAGTGGATTTGAAAACACTTAAAATTTACGCTTAAATAAAGGTAGAGGAAATATGAGTTTGAGATAGAACCAAGATATCAACTTAAAACATTTTAATAAGTCGTATTTTACTTAAAGTTTTATAATTTATTATTAAATAAACTCTTCAGCTATAGGTCCCATCGTTCAATTTAAATATCAAAGAAGAAATTTGCTTTAATTCATCTTATTATCTATGGGATTTATATTAATTTCAATAAAACTTTAAATAATAATAATAATTTATGGGATTTATATTTATACAAAATTAGGAGATATTGAGATCAATTGAAGCTTAATCAATTAGAACAAACTAATTTCTTCTCTCAAGCAAACAACCTGATAAACCTTCAAACTTGTAAATCTGTAATATTGAGTCTCCCAATTTACCTTAACCATAGTTGTACCTTATCAATGATTTACAGCAGGAAAGTCAGATACACAGATCTAAGATATTTTCATAGTAGATTCAAAGAATAAAACAGGAAAATTAGATTATATTAATGACTAACAGATTTGGAAATAGCGTTATGAGTTCGACATTTTTATTTTAAAAATTAATAAATTTAGTTTATCATTTAATTCCAAGAGATAGAAACATGCTTCAATGTAAAATAGTCCAAAGATAAAAGAAGAAATTTTAAAACATTAAGATTCTAGTAAACTAAAGTTATTAATATTATCACTATGGTTAATAGTAAACTAATAAGTTTATGTTAGAATCTTACTTTATTCAAATCAAATTTGATGATAAATTTTGAAAATTTGTTAATTGGTAAAATTTAAATCAATTTATAGACTTTTCTTGGTAGTGAGTAATAAATTTCTCAACCTATTCTCTATCACCTTTTTTCATCTCTTTGGCAAAAGCTTCCATGCTGGATCTCCGCATTTTGTTAAGTATTTGCATTAAATTTTTCTAATTATTTTAATTATAATGTTTAGACTTGACTATGTTTTCCGTTCTTGGTTCATTTTTTAAATATAAATATTTTAATATTTAAAATGCAATAAAAACATATTTCTTAAAAATAATAAATTTTAAACATCAAAAGGATAATTAATAGACTTCAAATCAAGAGAAATCGTATTTAAATTTAAATTTTTAGAACCCAACTTTTATGTTTTTGATTCATTTTTAATCTATGCACTTATGTTTTATCTGAATTGAAATATAAAAATATTTTTATATTCTTTCAAATTTAATACTATAGTTTGCAAGTATTATACCCCCAAAAAATGCATTAAATTTATATTTTATGTTGTTACCACCTCTTTAACCATTTTATTATAATTTTTTGTTTTCTTAATCTTATGGTAGATAATTATTTGTTAGCGTGGAAAAGTTTAGGTCTTTGGGTAAACCAAAATTTCATAATTTTATTTATATATATATAAATAATATTAAAATATGAATTAAATCATGACAGTAATAATTTTTAAGTTTAGATTAGTGGGAGTGTTAACTTAAGTTTTTGAGTAAATGTCCGTGAAATTTATAGTTTTTGGCAATTAGTTATAAATAGATTTATTTCTAAGTGTTTTAGAATTATTTGTTTTTTCTAATTATTTCTATATAAGTTGTGGGTTTTTTAGAGCTGTCGATTCTTACATACTTATTTTACCTATTAACTGCTAAAAGATTGTATTAAAATGAATGAATAAATCAATTTAAATCAAATTAAAAAGATTATTGTATAAATAAAAAATAATATTAAACTCCATAATTTTATTATCTGTCATTTTGATTGATCTTATAACAGATCCCATCAGTTATCTAATAAAATTATTATTTTTTCATTTTGATTATCTCTTCAAAACATTTTATTTAATGAATGACATAAAATTTAATAAGTTTGAGTGTTTTAGCACTTCTTTTATAAAATAATGAATTTTTCTTGCACAATAAAATTCACTATTATAGATAAGAAAAAAGTATTTAAAATATAAATATTATACTTTCATTTATTTAAAGGAAATTTCTTTTGTATTAATTAAGCAATTTTTAATTTTTGTTATATTTTCTTTAATATATACTAATTGATCAATATTAATTCATTGCTTTGATTAGTTTATCATATTACGATAGAAATCCCATCTCTCCTTATCTTTTTCACTTAGTTTTATATTATTAGAGCTTGGTGATTAGCTAATTTACAATCATAAATCGATTATTTAAATAAAAACCAACCTATATTTTTACAATTAAAAAAATTACAAAAATATTGTTAAGCTTCTCTAATTAAACAACCTGTTATTAACTTTACAAACAAAATTGGGTTTGGCTGAAGCAGCCCTAGACCTTACATTAACCTCACTTTTTGTAGAAAATTCATAATCATTAGATTCATCGTTTTATTTCCCCTAATTTTTGAATAAATTTCTACTATCTTTTTCGTTACCAGTATTTTTATTAGTATTAAACCTAGATATTTTATTCTCAAATTGATCATATTTATGCTTGTCCAACTTTTTTATAGTAAAAGCAGAAGATTAATTGAGATTGTTTGACGAAGAAAATTGATTTTGAGATTATTGATTTTAATTGTAAAATCCAAAGTCTGTGTATTGATCGTGTGCAATAGTATTTGAGTTTTTATTTTGGCTTTAGTAAGTTGTTTGTTATTGAGATCAGGTTGGCCTATTAAACGTAGTCTAGATTGCAAATTAGTTGTAAACTCAGAGAGACTGAGTTCTTGAAAGTCTTAACCACCCTTGCTCTAATTTCTTAAGAGGCGATCGTTGAGTCTAAATCTTTTTTAGTCTCTTGTTTGAGGTCTTTCAGGTAAAGGTATCATTTGAAGTTGACTACCTGCCTCGCTATTTTGACCAAAGCAACCTTCATTTCTTCTCAAATACTTTGATTATGCTCTCTTTGTCATGAATTAATTTTGCTTTTCGATACTAAATTAGGAATCAATTATTAAATCATGCTAAATTTCAGGCATAGAGGAGGTGTTTATTTGGGTTTTTTATGTTTTGATTTCTTTTCCAATTTCTAAATCTCCTTTAAAACTATCTAGACTATCCTCTTTTACAATTCCACCCCCTGTATTATCAACTAGAATAGAGCTGTGTAAGTTAGTCTTGGATTACTAATTCAAATTAGGCATCATAAAATCTTCATTCTTTTCAATTGTTGAGAGCAGAGTAGATTTAAAGTTTTTCACATATTTTTAGTAAGATTTTGGGGTATCCAATACTTTCTATCTCTCTTGAGCAAGTGAAGCTACTCTATTTAATACTGAACTAAAGTCTTCTTTCTCAATAGCTTCCTTCTTGTCAATGAAAAATTAAAATAACTTTTGATTACAAAAAATATTTTTCTCAATATTAGCCTAAGGATTCATATTTTCCAATTTACCCTCATCAAAATATTATGATTGATATAGTGAATCTATTTCAGGCTTTACTTCCACTAAATTGCTAAAATGCCTTTATTTTTACTAATTTATTTTTGTTTTTACTTCTCCATAGTCTAAATTGTTATTTTCTTGAATTTTCTTATCAAAAGCAAATAAATTAATCTCATCTTAAAGCTATTCCCCATTCAAGGGTTTTTGGGGTTTCCGAGTCTTAGTTAATTTTGAGGTTTTAGGTCTAACTTTTTCTAAACCAATTTTAAAATTTACTAGATCTTTTGCTGTTTACAGTGCTTAACTCTCTATCTATTAACTTATCAAATCAAATTTTATAATTTTTTATCTTGACTTTATAAACAAAATATGTTCTAAAAATTCCATATATAAAAATTAAAGGCTAAGGTGACAAACACTCACCCCCCATAAGGTATACTTTTGAATGTGTACTATGATGGAACTCGACCTGCTGAGTAAACTTTTCTTAAGGACTGATTGTGGCGGCTTTAGTTTTCGAGATATCACACTGGCTAAGTCCAAATTTTAGGCCCCCCCCCAAAAACACGCAAAAAATTTTATCCAATTATTTTTTTTCGGTAATTACGTATTTATTTTTTTACGTAATTTTAAAAATCTGAAAATACGTAAAAATGAATTTTATTACTTTTTTATATCAATTTTTATTAAAATATTTTGCCATTTATAATCATCTATTGAATATAAATTTTCTTTTAAATTTAAAATTACATTTATATTTTATATCTTATATTTAATTTATTTTTTTATTTTTTAAATATTAATAATTACTTCACATTAAAATGATATTCTTAAAATTGTAAATTTGTTTATAATAATTTAATAAATTTTAAGTTATTTACTAATTCTTAAAACTTTAATGAAGATTACTTGACTAATTTTAGCTATTAATTTAAAAATGATTATGATTCAAATTTTTTTAGACTTATTATGTTCCTTAATGTTTTTAAGATTTATAAATGAAACGAGCTTAATATTTTAGTAACAAAAATATAAAAGGATTAAAAATTATTTTTAAAAAAATAATATCAGTTAAACTAGTTATTTTTTTAAAAATAACTTCTTTTACCTATTATTATTATTCTACTTCTAATTCGCTCTAAAAGATTTTATGATGAATAATAAAAAAATACTATCAATATCAACATCCTAAAAGTATTAAGAAAATAATGAATCGAATCTTACACTCACTACAAACATATTTAAGATTATATTAATTTAATCAAGAGCCATAGTGCAATAGCTCTACAAGATTTTCTGAACCTTATATATTAAATTTAAATAGATATTTACACTTAAATTCATTAGTACTAAATATTTTAATTGACTAATTTTCTAAAGAAAGCTTAAATTATACATTTAGAGTATATTAAAACCAATTAATTATTATATAAAATATGTTAATTAATTAAGCAAACATATTAATATTGAATATCTATAATGAAATTAATAGAATTATGAAGTATTTAACTTTATCTTAAAATAATTAATTATTAAATTGATTTTTATAACGGAAAAATTGGTTAAGTTTTGAAATTCATGAATTATTTTACTAAAATTGTTTCTAGAATTTTTTTAATTTAAATAAATAGACGATTTAGTTCTTTAAATTAATCAGTTATAATTTATGGTTAAATTGAAACTTTCTTGGTTGATTAAGAAATATAAATTTTAGTAAAATTGAGTTAAAATTACGGATATATAGAAGAATTGATTTATTGTTAATTAATGTCACTATAATTTGAAACTTAAACAATTTTTATTTCATATTCATTCATCAAATCGAAGGTATTTTAATTACTTTTTAATTATTCGAGAATATTTAAATATACAATTTTAAATGAAACTTAGCAATAGTATTTAAAAGTGATTAACATAGTTTATTTTCAAGATTTAAGATTTAGATATTACTTATATAGGTATATACTATAATGTTATATAGTGTAAATATCAAGCAAATTAACAATTTTTATATTAGAAATTTATCAAAATTTATAATATTCTTTAATAATTACTAAAAAAAGCAAAGTCTTATTTATAATGTAATTTTAGACTTTAAATTAAACATTTTTACGTATTTTCAGATTTTTAAAATAACGTAAAAAAATAAATACGTAATTACGAAAAAAAAATTATCGGATAAAATTTTTTGCGTGTTTTTGGGGGGGGGCCAAAATTTTATATATAAAATCATTAAATTTGGCTTTGAAAATTTTTTTTAATTCTTCTAAAAATTTTTTAAATTACAATAATCTGACAAATTTAATAGTTATGACGAATTATTATGAGTATAAAATGTTTTCTGAAATTTTTTATCCAGATCTTGCCTATAAAATTCATCATTAATCATCATATATATTGATAGGCTTTTATAAAATATATATGATGATAAATGATGAATTTTATAGGCAAGATCTGGATAAAAAATTTCAGAAAACATTTTATACTCAAAATAATTCGTCATAACTATAAATTGTCAGATTATTGTAATTTAAAAAATTTTTAGAAGAATTAAAAAAATTTTCAAAGCCAAATTTAATGATTTTATATATAAAATTTGGACTTAGCCAGTGTGATATCTCGAAAACTAAAAGCCGGCCACAATCAGTCCTAAGAAAAGTTTACTCAGCAGGTCGAGTTCCATCATAGTACACATTCAAAAGTATACCTTATGGGGGGTGAGTGTTTGTCACCTTAGCCAAATTAAATCCTAAAGAGAAGATGGATCATGTAAATTATTGTCAGAATGAAGATTCTTCTGTGAAACATCTGTATGAGTAAGGATGTCTTGCTATGAAGTTGTATTTTAGCTGTTTAGATTATCTATATGATTTGGTCTATATACTGTATTAAGATATATTGTCTTTTTGGTGAATGACCCATCATTATTAAATGTTATATAGTTATTGCTAAAAAGAAACAAAATTCAAAATATATCTAAATATTCTATAAATTAGGTTAAATTGGATTTAGCCAACAAATTTAATCTGTTTTTATTTTGCTACAAATAAATAAACTTATAATAATTTTTGGTATCCATATAACTTTTATTGCCAATTATTCAATTATACTAAAATTATCAAAACATACTAAATAATATTAACCCATGTTTACCATGTTAATTTTATTTACTAATGGCTTAGAATTAAATAAAGATCAAAATTTTTTTAGTGATATTAATCTGATTCTTAATGTTGATTGTATTTAAATTGATTTAATGACATCCAGCTCCAAATGATTAAAAGTATTGATCCTTGAGTTTAGTCTATTTTTTAGCATATTTTTCATATTCGTTAATATTAACTTCATTTTCCCTTTTCTCAATATTGATAAGTTCACTCTACGTTAACTTTTACTTTCTAGATTATTAAGCCAAATCTGATATTTTAAGTTCAAATTATTGCAATTATTTATCAAATATTTTCTTAAGCTGTTAAATTTGAGAGTTCTGGTTGAAAATTAATCTATTTAGAAATTGTACGTTTTCTCTAGTTTAATGCTGTTTCTCTACTCTTGCTTTGTAATTTTCGTATTAAAAGGAAAAAATATTTAAAATTAAGTGTTTTAATTTATTAATCTGTAAGGTTTAAGTGATTTTTAATGAACTTATGAAAGATATAGAAAGCTTTCTCTATGAAAATATTTGTTCTAAAATTAAAAAATTAAAATAAATATAATAATCATAATAAATGAGGTTTGCAAAATATCATTAGTAGCATACATTATTTTTATTCACAGTTCAGACATATAAAAGAGTCTATTGTTAGTTTATTATAAAATTTAAATAAGCTAGTTTATTTTAATACAAACCTAAGACATTTTAAATAGTAAGCAATTATTGAGTTCTGTTGTTTTTCATGTCTTACCAGGGAAGTAGTTCTTTAAATTAGCTGAAGTTATTTTTTTTAAATTTATATATTTATAACAGCGGAAAAGTATAAAAATTACATAATATCAGCTAATAAAAAATAAAGATTGTTCATTTTCTAATCTGATTGTTAAATCATGAAGGTATCCAAAGATTTAAAGTTTATTTTTGACAGATAGTTAAATGATATTAAAGGTTAAATTATTCAATCATTTACTATGTAAACATGTTTTAATCTTTTGGTAATCCCTAGATTCGATCGAATATTCTCATAAATTTTAAATTTTAATTCACTTCCAATTACTTAACTCAAATATTATTTTATGCATTCTCAAATCAATGCCTGGAACTTCCAGTGGATTAAGAATATCCTAAATGAGTACTTTTCGTTTCTATTTCTATTCATCCTCAATTCTCTATATAGTAATTTTTTCTCTCTCCAATTAATCAGGGTTTTTTATGCTCTAATTCAACAAAGAATGCTTACTCATATACATACTAGAAGATTATATAGAGGAAGATATTTAATCTGAAGAGTAGCCCTTACTTGACTATGAAATTAAAAATTGCTTGTTCTACTGTTCTAAGGTTTTTTAGTGAGGTAGCTAGAGATTTTATCCACCCTGATTGTTCTAGTTGTAATAATCGTCTTTCTTGAACATTATCATTTTCATTTATTGTTCTCTGATTTTTCTTTCTTTGCAAATTTACTAAACAACCAATAGAGGCTCTGTCAATTTTTAAGTTTTGTTGATAAGATTTGAAGCAATTTAGCGTAGAGTTACTTAAAATTTAAGTCTAAGCAATCTCCTGTATTCCTCAGATTCAAAAAAATTAAAAAAATTAGAAATTTTTATATTGATTTGTGCATAGGGTGTTCCTTTATAAATCTAAAGAAATCAAAGTCGCTTTTTTAATGTTTTTTAATTGATACTTCAAGTGATTTCAAAATATCCGCAAGTTCAAGATTTGATTTTGCTAGTAAAGTCAAATCTGAAGCTTTTAATGTCAAAATAACTGCTTTGCTTGAGATTACTTTGAAATCAAATATCTGTGTATAATCGTCAGAGAATAAATTAGTTAAAATAGTCAATTTTTTTATATAGTTTTATATCTTTAAATACTTAATTAATAAGTATTAATGAGAAAGCTGAAAAGACACAAAAGCAACCGCCTTTATTTAGTTTCTCAAATAAATGATCTTGACCATTATAAAATATCTCGACTTTTAATGACCCCTTCCATATAATGTGAATTCTGTCACTTAAATCGCCATGTTTAATGACTAGGTTTCCCCCGTCATATATTGTCTCTCTGAGTAGATAAATCAGCTCGTTTACTAATTCATCGCTAATC
>ARYC01017174.1:0-11093 GCA_000711775.1 Oxytricha trifallax
AAAATCCAAAGTCTGTGTATTGATCGTGTGCAATAGTATTTGAGTTTTTATTTTGGCTTTAGTAAGTTGTTTGTTTATTGAGATCAGGTTGGCCTATTAAACGTAGTCTAGATTGCAAATTAGTTGTAAACTCAGAGAGACTGAGTTCTTGAAAGTCTTAACCACCCTTGCTCTAATTTCTTAAGAGGCGATCGTTGAGTCTAAATCTTTTTTAGTCTCTTGTTTGAGGTCTTTCAGGTAAAGGTATCATTTGAAGTTGACTACCTGCCTCGCTATTTTGACCAAAGCAACCTTCATTTCTTCTCAAATACTTTGATTATGCTCTCTTTGTCATGAATTAATTTTGCTTTTCGATACTAAATTAGGAATCAATTATTAAATCATGCTAAATTTCAGGCATAGAGGAGGTGTTTATTTGGGTTTTTTATGTTTTGATTTCTTTTCCAATTTCTAAATCTCCTTTAAAACTATCTAGACTATCCTCTTTTACAATTCCACCCCCTGTATTATCAACTAGAATAGAGCTGTGTAAGTTAGTCTTGGATTACTAATTCAAATTAGGCATCATAAAATCTTCATTCTTTTCAATTGTTGAGAGCAGAGTAGATTTAAAGTTTTTCACATATTTTTAGTAAGATTTTGGGGTATCCAATACTTTCTATCTCTCTTGAGCAAGTGAAGCTACTCTATTTAATACTGAACTAAAGTCTTCTTTCTCAATAGCTTCCTTCTTGTCAATGAAAAATTAAAATAACTTTTGATTACAAAAAATATTTTTCTCAATATTAGCCTAAGGATTCATATTTTCCAATTTACCCTCATCAAAATATTATGATTGATATAGTGAATCTATTTCAGGCTTTACTTCCACTAAATTGCTAAAATGCCTTTATTTTTACTAATTTATTTTTGTTTTTACTTCTCCATAGTCTAAATTGTTATTTTCTTGAATTTTCTTATCAAAAGCAAATAAATTAATCTCATCTTAAAGCTATTCCCCATTCAAGGGTTTTTGGGGTTTCCGAGTCTTAGTTAATTTTGAGGTTTTAGGTCTAACTTTTCTAAACCAATTTTAAAATTTACTAGATCTTTTGCTGTTTACAGTGCTTAACTCTCTATCTATTAACTTATCAAATCAAATTTTATAATTTTTTATCTTGACTTTATAAACAAAATATGTTCTAAAAATTCCATATATAAAAATTAAAGGCTAAGGTGACAAACACTCACCCCCCATAAGGTATACTTTTGAATGTGTACTATGATGGAACTCGACCTGCTGAGTAAACTTTTCTTAAGCGACTGATTGTGGCCGCTTTAGTTTTCGAGATATCACACTGGCTAAGTCCAAATTTTAGGCCCCCCCCCAAAAACACGCAAAAAATTTTATCCAATTATTTTTTTTCGGTAATTACGTATTTATTTTTTTCCGTAATTTTAAAAATCTGAAAATACGTAAAAATGAATTTTATTACTTTTTTAAGCCAATTTTTATTAAAATATCTTGCCAAGTATAATCATATATTGAATATAAATTTTATTTTATATTTTTACTTTTAAATTACATTTAAATTTTACATTTAATATATTTTTTTTTATTTAATAAATATTAATAATTACTTAACATTAAAATGATATCCATAAAATTGTAAATTTGTTAATAATAATTTAATAAATTTTAAGGAATTTACTAATTCTTAAAACTTCAATGAAGATTACTAGACTAATTTTAGCTATTAATTAAAAAATGATTATAATTCAAATTTTTTTAGACTTATTATGTTCCTTAATGTTCTTAAGATTTATAAATGAAACGAGCTTAATATTTTAGTAACAAAAATATAAAAGAATTAAAAATTATTTTTAAAAAAATAATATCAGTTAAACTAGTAATAATTAAAAAATAACTTCTTTGACCTATTATTATTAATCTACTTCTAATTCGCTCTAAAAGATTTGATGATGAATAATAAAAAAATACTATCAATATCAACATCCTAAAAGCATTAAGAAAATAATGAATCGAATCTTACACCCACTACAAACATATTTAAGATTATATTAATTTAATCAAGAGCCATAGTGCAATAGCTCTACAAGATTTTCTGAACCATATATATAAAATTTAAATAGATATTTACACTTAAATTCATTAGAACTAAATATTTTAATTGACTAATTTTCTAAAGAAAGCTTAAATAGACATTTAGAGTATATTAAAACCAAATAATTATTGTATAAAATATGTTGATTAATTAAGCAAACATATTAATAATGAATATCTATAAGAAATTAATAGAATTATGAAGTATATAACTTTATCTTAAAATAATTAATTATTAAATTAATTTTTAAAACAAAAAAATTGGTTAAGTTTTGAAATTCATGAACTATCTTACTAAAATTGTTTCTAGAATTTTTATAATTTAAATAAATAGACGATTTAGTTCTTTAAATTAATAAGTTATAATTTATGGTTAAATTGAAACTTTCTTGGTTGATTAAGAAATATAAATTTTAGTAAAATTGAGTTAAAATTACGGATATATAAAAGAATTGATTTATTGTTAATTAATGTCACTATAATTTCAAACTTAAACAGATTATTTAATATTAATTTATCCAAATCGAAGGTATTTTAATTATTTTTTAATTATTCGAGAATATTTAAATATACGATTTTAAATGAAACCTAGCAATAGTATTTTAAAGTGATTAATATAGTTTATATTCAAGATTTAAGATTTAGATATTACTTATATAGATATATACTATAATGTGATATAGTGTAAATATCAATCAAATTCACAATTATTATAAAGAAAATTATAAAATTCATAATATTTTTTAATAATTACTTAAAAAAGCAAAGTCTTATTAATAATGAAATTTTAGAATTAAAAATTTTAAAAATTAATTTTTACGTATTTTCAGATTTTTAAAATTACGTAAAAAATAAATACGTAATTACGGAAAAAAAATTATCGGATAAAATTTTTTGAGTGTTTTTGGGGGGGCCAAAATTTATATATAAAACCATTAAATTGGCTTTGAAAATTTTTTTTAATTCTTCTAAAAATTTTTTAAATTACAATAATCTGACAAATTTAATAGTTATGACGAATTATTATGAGTATAAAATGTTTTCTGAAATTTTTTATCCAGATCTTGCCTATAAAATTCATCATTAATCATCATATATATTGATAAAAGCCTATAAATATATATGATGATAAATGATGAATTTTATAGGCAAGATCTGGATAAAAAATTTCAGAAAACATTTTATACTCAAAATAATTCGTCATAACTATAAATTTATCAAATTATGGCAATTTAAAAAATTTTTAGAAAAATTAAAAAAATTTTCAAACCCAAATTTAATGATTTTATATATAAAATTTGGACTTAGCCAGTGTGATATCTCGAAAACAAAAAGCCAGCCAAAATCAGTCCTTAAGAAAAGCTTACTCAGCAGGTCGAGTTCCATCATAGTACACATTCAAAAGTATACCTTATGGGGGGTGAGTGTTTGTCACCTTAGCCAAATTAAATCCTAAAGAGAAGATGGATCATGTAAATTATTGTCAGAATGAAGATTCTTCTGTGAAACATCTGTATGAGTAAGGATGTCTTGCTATGAAGTTGTATTTTAGCTGTTTAGATTATCTATATGATTTGGTCTATATACTGTATTAAGATATATTGTCTTTTTGGTGAATGACCCATCATTATTAAATGTTATATAGTTATTGCTAAAAAGAAACAAAATTCAAAATATATCTAAATATTCTATAAATTAGGTTAAATTGGATTTAGCCAACAAATTTAATCTGTTTTTATTTTGCTACAAATAAATAAACTTATAATAATTTTTGGTATCCATATAACTTTTATTGCCAATTATTCAATTATACTAAAATTATCAAAACATACTAAATAATATTAACCCATGTTTACCATGTTAATTTTATTTACTAATGGCTTAGAATTAAATAAAGATCAAAATTTTTTTAGTGATATTAATCTGATTCTTAATGTTGATTGTATTTAAATTGATTTAATGACATCCAGCTCCAAATGATTAAAAGTATTGATCCTTGAGTTTAGTCTATTTTTTAGCATATTTTTCATATTCGTTAATATTAACTTCATTTTCCCTTTTCTCAATATTGATAAGTTCACTCTACGTTAACTTTTACTTTCTAGATTATTAAGCCAAATCTGATATTTTAAGTTCAAATTATTGCAATTATTTATCAAATATTTTCTTAAGCTGTTAAATTTGAGAGTTCTGGTTGAAAATTAATCTATTTAGAAATTGTACGTTTTCTCTAGTTTAATGCTGTTTCTCTACTCTTGCTTTGTAATTTTCGTATTAAAAGGAAAAAATATTTAAAATTAAGTGTTTTAATTTATTAATCTGTAAGGTTTAAGTGATTTTTAATGAACTTATGAAAGATATAGAAAGCTTTCTCTATGAAAATATTTGTTCTAAAATTAAAAAATTAAAATAAATATAATAATCATAATAAATGAGGTTTGCAAAATATCATTAGTAGCATACATTATTTTTATTCACAGTTCAGACATATAAAAGAGTCTATTGTTAGTTTATTATAAAATTTAAATAAGCTAGTTTATTTTAATACAAACCTAAGACATTTTAAATAGTAAGCAATTATTGAGTTCTGTTGTTTTTCATGTCTTACCAGGGAAGTAGTTCTTTAAATTAGCTGAAGTTATTTTTTTTAAATTTATATATTTATAACAGCGGAAAAGTATAAAAATTACATAATATCAGCTAATAAAAAATAAAGATTGTTCATTTTCTAATCTGATTGTTAAATCATGAAGGTATCCAAAGATTTAAAGTTTATTTTTGACAGATAGTTAAATGATATTAAAGGTTAAATTATTCAATCATTTACTATGTAAACATGTTTTAATCTTTTGGTAATCCCTAGATTCGATCGAATATTCTCATAAATTTTAAATTTTAATTCACTTCCAATTACTTAACTCAAATATTATTTTATGCATTCTCAAATCAATGCCTGGAACTTCCAGTGGATTAAGAATATCCTAAATGAGTACTTTTCGTTTCTATTTCTATTCATCCTCAATTCTCTATATAGTAATTTTTTCTTCTCTCTCCAATTAATCAGGGTTTTTTATGCTCTAATTCAACAAAGAATGCTTACTCATATACATACTAGAAGATTATATAGAGGAAGATATTTAATCTGAAGAGTAGCCCTTACTTGACTATGAAATTAAAATTGCTTGTTCTACTGTTCTAAGGTTTTTTAGTGAGGTAGCTAGAGATTTTATCCACCCTGATTGTTCTAGTTGTAATAATCGTCTTTCTTGAACATTATCATTTTCATTTATTGTTCTCTGATTTTTCTTTCTTTGCAAATTTACTAAACAACCAATAGAGGCTCTGTCAATTTTTAAGTTTTGTTGATAAGATTTGAAGCAATTTAGCGTAGAGTTACTTAAAATTTAAGTCTAAGCAATCTCCTGTATTCCTCAGATTCAAAAAAATTAAAAAAATTAGAAATTTTTATATTGATTTGTGCATAGGGTGTTCCTTTATAAATCTAAAGAAATCAAAGTCGCTTTTTTAATGTTTTTTAATTGATACTTCAAGTGATTTCAAAATATCCGCAAGTTCAAGATTTGATTTTGCTAGTAAAGTCAAATCTGAAGCTTTTAATGTCAAAATAACTGCTTTGCTTGAGATTACTTTGAAATCAAATATCTGTGTATAATCGTCAGAGAATAAATTAGTTAAAATAGTCAATTTTTTTATATAGTTTTATATCTTTAAATACTTAATTAATAAGTATTAATGAGAAAGCTGAAAAGACACAAAAGCAACCGCCTTTATTTAGTTTCTCAAATAAATGATCTTGACCATTATAAAATATCTCGACTTTTAATGACCCCTTCCATATAATGTGAATTCTGTCACTTAAATCGCCATGTTTAATGACTAGGTTTCCCCCGTCATATATTGTCTCTCTGAGTAGATAAATCAGCTCGTTTACTAATTCATCGCTAATCTTTTTAAAGAAGGGAATATTTGCAATGATCTATCGCCGCATTACCATTTCGTCATCAGTATATTATTTTAGCTTCCTCTTGAAGTTTAGATAAATTTATGGATGCTCTTCTTTTAAGGTGTCATTTAAAAATTAAATTAAAATACAAATAGTCCATGACAGTTTTGGAGAGGGAGGATAGCGTGCTGAACTCGATTGCTTTTACAGTTGCAGTCCTTTTCATTTTTGAAAGTATAGCTATTTCTCCAAAAAATTGGCCTTATTCAAGTGTAAACCGCAGAATTTAAATATGTAAAATAGAGAGATTTTTAAAAATAAAAATGAGCAACAAAATTTTATAGATTTTAATTGAATTGCAAATTGACTTGTTGAGGATAATTATTTTTAATTAAAATTGGAACAGAAATTTATTTTACATAAAGCTTTTGATGATTTTTACATTATATCAACAATTTCTTAATTAAATTGAAAAATTATAAATTATTTAAAACCTTTATATTTCTTACTATAACCTTAAACATATTTGACAACAGGTTTATTAAACTTTAAATTATAAAATTAAATTATTAAAATCTCCCATAACTATTATAAGCGATATTTAATATATAAATCTCTTGAAGTTTAAGGACCACAACTTCTGTCTTTGCTTATTATTTATCGTTTTATTATAAATCGATATTCCTAGAAATATCTAATAATGTATTTTCCTCTACAATACTTTTCATACTATTCAGATCTTAAATTATTGATGGACTTTCTACAACTGATGCTTATTATTCAAGGATTCATTTAAATATAGGAATTATATACATATATATATTTTTAGAATTATAGTAAATATTTATGGTTGTATTAGTGCTACCTTATATACTTAAAACATTTAGGGGGAGGATAAGATATTAATTGGAAGCTTTAGTGAGTCAAAGATATAAAAAAACAGAATAAGTTATTTATCTAATTTTATTGAATAGATAAGTACCTTGTGGAATTTATTTAATTTTATTATGTAAATTTCAATAAGCATTAAAAACATGATTCATTAAAGATATTATAATTATACTCTTTAATCTTTTAATTATTAATATTTGAAATAAACTTTACTTTATAATTATTAGTTCCTTATACTTAACTTTCCAAGTGGAGATTGAAGTTATAAGTTGTTAACAGAACTTTGCAAATTTAACTAGATCCTATTGTTACCATTTTCAAAGCTGTCATCCATACTCATAGCTTGCAAATGAGATGACTATGAACTGGCAAGCAACCTCTTTTACTTATAAAAATGAAAACTTTTTCCTAAAATAAAAGAATCTTAAACTTTCTAGATAGATTTTTCTTGAGTCTTAAAATCGGTGAGCCTTGTGCATGCAGGACCACAACCAAAAGAATTCCCCATACCATGCCTGCTTTAAATATCCCTCCAACTACCGCGCAACCCTGCATCATCACTAAGCATGAAATAAGGACTGTATTCAGAAATGACCGTTTCATAGTTTTTTTTCTTGTAAGAGTATTTGCAAGTTCTGTTCCACGGCTTTTGCATTTCAAAAAATCAAATCCGGATTTAACCACAGCCTTTGTTGGGTATTAAATTCCACGGAAGAGCTTATCCTTGTATGATTTGAACACAGCAGGAACAAGACCACTGGTGCATTTTCATGGCGGCTGATTACAATATGCCCTGCCCAAGGTTAATGCAGCATGCGGTACAACGCCGACCGGGAAGCGTTCTCGTCACCTCTTTTTAACGCTCGGCTCTCCCAAACCGACAGACGTTTCATTCCACCTTTTACGCCCCATGCAACACAACTGCAAAAAACAAAAAAGCGCCCTGCAATGATGCGGGGCGCTTTTCAAGTTGAAAAACAGGCTACGCTGCTTTTCTGAAATTTTTGCTTGGGATATTGAGCTCCTCCCTGTATTTGGCAACCGTACGGCGGGCGATCGAGTATTTTTTCTGGATGAGCTGTTTGGCAATTTCCTCATCGCTCAGCGGGTTGGATTTATCCTCAGCCGACACACATTCCATCAGGATACGCTTCACCTCGTTGGTGCTTACCACTTCGCCGGTTGTTGTGCTCAGGCCTTCGGCGAATAAGCTCTTCATCAGGATAGTCCCGTAGATGGTTTGAATGTATTTGCTGTTCACGATCCTTGAAATGGTGGAAATATCGGAGTTGATCTCTTCCGCAATATTCTTCAGGATCAGGGGTTTTAAATCGGATTGCTCGCCGGTAATGAAAAATTTCTTCTGGTGTTTCACAATCGCCCTCGCTACGGTTACCATTGTTTTCTCGCGTTGTTGCAGGGCATCGATGAACCACTTGGCGCTTTCGATTTTGCTTTTGATAAAGCTGGATGCTTCGCGCATGCTTTTATCTTTCGATTTCGAGTAGCTGTTCAGCATCTCCACATAGTCTTCGCTGATTTTCAGCGGAGGGTGTTTGGACGAATTGAGAAACAGCTCCACGTTCTCTCCATTGACAGACACCGAAAAATCGGGTTCAATGGTGATGGCTTTGCTTCCACTCTCTTTAGAGCTTCCGGCAGGAACAGGATTCAGTTTTTTGATTTCAACCATGGCATCTGCAAATTCCTCATCGTCGAGTTTCAGTGATTTTTTGATCGCCTCAAAGCTTTTGGTGGATAATTGATCCATGTGCTTTTCCAGGATCGCGATGGCATTATAGGTGTCTCTTGTTTTTTCTCTTTTGTGTTGCAGCTGCACCAGCAGGCACTCCTGCAGGTTCCTGCAGCCAATGCCTACAGGCTCCAGCGTTTTGATTTTGGCAAGCACCTCTTCCAGCTCCTCTTCCATAACAAATGTGTTTTGCACAAACGACAACTCATCGGAAATATCGCTGATGGTCCTTCTCAGGTAACCGTCGCTGTCGAGGGTATTGATCAGGTAGGCCCCGATCTCCTTTTGCTTGTCGCTGATCGGTAATAATTTCAGCTGCTCCATCAATGGCTCGGTAAAATCATGCTGCTCCAGAAATACCTGCTCGCGCTTATCATCTTCATTGGCATGGTTATTTGCCTCGTATTTATAATCGTCCAGCGAATCACGGTCCATGTAATCCGTATAGTCGTAATCTTCACCCAGCTTACCTTCCGATACAGATTCCTCGTCAAAATCACCGGCTTCGGTTTCTGTTTCAGCATCCTTCTGATCAGCGTCGTCGACAGGAGTTTCGGCATCGGTATCATATTCCAATGCAGGGTTGATCGCCATTTCGGCAGCAATACATTGTTCGAGCGCTACGGTTGGTAACGATAACATGTTGAACAACTGGATCTGCTGAGAAGTTAATTTCTGCGTTTGCTTCTGGGTTTGAGATTGAATGATTGCCATAACCGTGATTTTTGTATGATTATTTAAACCTATGTTACTTCTTAAACATTAAAAAACCTCAGGGCGTCATGGATACTGCCCTGAGGTTTGTTCTTTATTTTTTTCTGAGTAAGCTGCCACCCGCAATAAGCGTGATCAGGAACAATACGATAAAAATAAAGAATAGTATTTTGGCGATTCCTGCAGCCCCGGCGGCAATTCCTGTAAAGCCGAAAAGACCTGCTACGATCGCAACTACCAAAAAGATTAATGTCCAGCGTAACATGTGTTTAGTTTTAAGTGTTAGTAATAATTATACGGTATGGTATTGAAACAATAGTGCCGAATTTTTTAGCCTTACAAGGTTTTGAAAATCAAGGCATTAATTTTTAATGCCACAGAAAGGAACAGGAAATTTCGTGTAAAAAATTCCCCAGCTTACACAGTCGGGAAAAAGAGGCAAAGTGTGAGGCCGTGCGGCTCGTGGTTTTGGGCGGCAATCCAGCCCTGGTGGTTGAGCATGATGCGCCTGCAGAAGCTCAGTCCCATACCGGTACCCGGATGCCCTACCTCTTCTACTTTCTGGAACATCTGGAAAATCTTCCGGTGATACTCTTCATGAATTCCTATGCCATTATCGCTGATTGTAATCCTGTAATAGGTGTTCTTTTCGCGGTTCAGGTATTTTCCTTCTTTCACAATATGGTCTCCGCCACTGATCAGGATAACCAACGGGCGCTCCGGGTGGGCAAAGCGGATGCTGTTCTGCAGGATATGCAGGAACAGAAGCTTAAGCTGGTAAGGGTCGGCTTCGATCGTTTGAAGTGGATCTCTCCTCAGCTCAAAAGCATGCTCCCAGTGGTTTTCGCGGATGAGCTCCGGTATCCAAGCATTGAGGTCTATCTTTTCCTTCGCTCCGCTCCCCGACAGGATCTGGTAATAATCAACAATGTTGTTATTGATCTCCCGCTGCTGGTTATAAATCTGCCTGATACGGTCGATCTGTCCCTGTACCTGCCCGCTGTCGATATCCTTAAGGTGCTGTAGCCTGTCTATCATCACCTGGATCTTGCGCATGGGCTCCTGGAGGTTATGTGTGCTGGCCAGGGTGAGTTCCCTCACCTCCTTGTTCAGGATATTGAGCTCGCGGATTTTCAGCTCCAGGTTGGAGCGATGCACCTCGCTGCTGTTGAAAAAGGTGATGATGGCGATTGCTGCAATACAACACACGGCAAAGGCAATGACAAAAGACAGGAAGCTCGTATCCTTGCTTTGCTTATTATTGATCTGCTTGCTTGCCGTACGCTTCTCCAGCAGGTGCGATTCGTTGTTCTTGATATTGGAAATGATTTCCCGGATCTTGTTCATGTAGATATTGCTCTGCCGAAAGCGTCCCATCATCATCGTATCTCCGAGATCGGAGCTCAGATTGCTTTTCAGCAGGCGGAGCTGCAGGTTAATGATATCTTTCAGCGTATCGAGGTTTTGCTGCTGGATATGGTTATCGCCGGTAAGGTTATCAAGCTCCAGAAAAATGCCGGGGATCCCCTTAAGTTCGCCGAGGTAACTTTCCAGGAATGCCGGGTCTTCGGTCAGCAGAAAAGCCCTCTGCCCCGTTTCGGCATTCAACAGATTTTGTTCCAGGTTGTTAGTTTGTATGATGACCTCGTACGAGTGATCTACCCGTT
>ARYC01017175.1:0-55780 GCA_000711775.1 Oxytricha trifallax
ATAAAGTTTGAATTTAATTTGGAGGACCTCCTAAAATAATTAAATAATATTAGGTTCAATTAATGGAGAAAGTTTAATAAAAATGGAAATCAATCTCTGAAACTTGGAGCAAGTTTTTCAATGCTTTTTCGTTTATCTATTTCGGCTTACATCATGTAGGTCATCCCTATTTAGTAGAAAGATTTTAATAAACTTAGAATAGATATCCTAATTTTTTAAATTACATTAGCATTACTAGAAAGAGGAAGCAAGAGGAGTCTATTAATTGAAACCCCAAAACCCCTTCAGTAGTATGATTGAGTAATTTATTGATAAAAGTATACATTACTGCATACTTTATTAGGGTTTTAATAGGGTTTATGTAGAGGTTTAATGTTTAAATATAAGTAATTTAAGTGAGTATACCAAGCGAGTTTTTAAAATATTTCACACTAACATAAGCTTAGAGTCATGTGGCAGTTCTCTCAATTATATCTTTCTAAGTTGATATTTGATTGTTTCTATTGTTTGTTAATTCTCTTTGCTTGGCTTGATAATAGTTGAGTATGCAAGTTCTCTGAGACCTCCATTTATTTTATTTTCATCGAGATATTGTTTGATTCTCTGCTTAGAATTACTCTTTTAAAAATCGGTTAAAATTCTTAAAGTGAGTGATTTAACAAATATTGTCATTGTGTATAAATCTAACAAAATATATAAATTTTTAGTTAAAGTATGATTAAGTAAGATAAACGTTGACTCGTTATTAAGATTATTAAATATATTGTTAAATTTAACAGAGTGATATGATATAAAAATAAAAAATTATTATGCTTTACTGAAATATAAATAATCATATAGTGATCTTAATCATTAAAAGTATTAATTTGTATTTAAATATATTTAATTAAAATTAAAACTAATTAAGGATTCAAACAATTCTATATAGATTTATACTAAGTCTATATAGATTTATTATAAAGTTAATTTAGAAATATTTTGATTCATGATAATATAATAAGGATAATTTATTATCCACAAAAAAGACATATTAGGTAATTTTTAGAACAATATTCTTTAATTGTTTAAATTAAGTAAAATCTAAATAGAATTAAGATTAATTTTAAAAAGAAAATATTTTATTAGATCAACTTAGATTATAGAGCATTAGCTCACAATAACTTTTTTTATAATACCTATATTAGATTAAATATAACATTTTAAAAGTGAAATTATTTTAGATTTAATAAGTTAAGATTACATTTGTAGTATATATTGTACATTTTAATATTTATATATTTAATGGGCGCATTACCAACTTTTTGAAAGTTGGTAACGTGTTACCTACTTTAAAAAAGTTGGTAACGCGCTTGAAAATTAATATAAATATCTAAAAATGTATCATTATAAATTTTAACTGAAATAGAAAAGAAGAATCTCTCTCACCCCTGCAGCTAAAGTAATCGTTTCTTGGCATGTCGCTCTCTATCTATTATTATTACTGCGAGAGCACAGATGTCCTATTAAGTGTCTCCATCTCTCTAATTCTCTCTCTCTCTGGGAAATATCCAGGAGTGCCGTCTACATTTCCTTATGCACAGACTTGCACTCTTTGAGCTATGTTGAAGTCAATAATATAAACTCTAAGAGGCTGAAAGTTCATCATGATGTTCTCTGGCTCTAAGTTCTATGAACATAACCTAGCTTGTGAAGCTCTTCAATCCCTTCAACTATCTGCTATACTATCTAGCTAATTTATCTCTGACATCTATTGTCAGATAAGAATTCTCTGTAAGTCATTTCACGTAAAGGAAGCCTGAAGGCTACATGATCTTTACCAAGTAAAATAGCATCAAGCTAGATGATATGCCTGCACTCATTGAACTTTGCTTTTTAAAGAGCATAATACTCATTAGCAAATTCCATTTAAACTTGTCATCAGCAAGGAAGTAATTGAATGGATATATCTTCTAAGCATATTAGTCATCAGTAATGACTCTCTTCTCTATTTTATCTTCAAGAGTGATTGGATAGGCAAAATCTAAGTCAGTAATTTTTAATATGAGAATCTTCATTGCCTCTATTTTAACCATGATTATATTGATCTCAGAGACTGGAAGGTTCTTGACTGCTTTCTTTAATTTAACTTACTTCTACACTTCAACTCTAAGAAACTCCACTGGTTTCTTGATCTTCTCTTTTAGAGGAATCTATTCCCTGTAGGTTCATGAATAAAGACAAAACTTTAATTGTGATTTTTCTTTAAGTGCACTTTGAGGTCTATAGTATGAGAATATGGCATCTCACAGAACTCACAGACATATTTCCCATCTTCCTTTTAATGCTTGAGATATAACCTTGGCATATCGTTGTGTATATCTCTCAAGTGTCTCATATAAGTTAACTTGTAAGGGAAAACTTTATTGCATTCTTTGCATTAATAGTCAACTTTGGCTGGTATTTATTAATGCTCTATGGCTGGTCGTTTAACCTCCTCCTAAATTTGCAAAGCTTCTTTGATAACCTCCTACTTAACTTATATTTATATCTCAAAGCTAGACTGGTCAAAGTTGTCATAAGTAGGCTCCCACTGAGTACAAGCGTCTTTGGTCCCTACTTTTCTTGGTTGCTGAAATGATAACTTTTATTGACTTGATCCAAGTAATGCCGCTCTTCTCAAAAGGTTAGCGCTCATTTTAGTTTTCTGATATATTTTATTATAATAATGATAAAATCTACCAAGATAAACTTTTATAGTAGAGTATAAGACACTCTAGTAGATTCTTTGCTGAGAGGTAAGAAAATTAACTAACCATAGAAGTCTGTAAGTTTACATATTTTATGAGAATTTTATACGTTTTAGTAAATTAAAATACTCCTAATAAAGTTTTGTTTCTCTATGAGGTCTTCCAAATGAAGTTTGAACTTAATTTAGAGGACCTCCTAAAATAATGAAACATTATTATGAGCAATTTAATGGAGATAGATTGATAAAAATGGAAGTCTATCTGTAAAATTTGGAGCAAGTTTTTCAATGCTTCTCCTCATACCTTTTCAAAGCTGATCTCTAGTAGGTTCTCCCTATTTAGTTGTAAGATTTTAATAAACTAAGAATGGATATCCATAATATTAAATTTCATTAACATTTCTACAAAGAGAAAGCAAGATGGAGTCTATGAATCAAAACCCCAAAACCCTTTCAGTAGTTTGATTGAGTTTTTGATTGATAAAAGTAGACTATTAGTGCATATTTTATTAGTGTTTTAATAGGGTTTATGTAGAGGTTTAATGTTTAAATATAAGTAATTTAAGTGAGTATACCAAGCGAGTTTTTAAAATATTTCACACTAACATAAGCTTAGAGTCATGTGGCAGTTCTCTCAATTATATCTTTCTAAGTTGATATTTGATTGTTTCTATTGTTTGTTAATTCTCTTTGCTTGGCTTGATAATAGTTGAGTATGCAAGTTCTCTGAGACATCCATTTATTTTATTTTTATCGAGATATTGTTTTTATTCTGCTTAGAATCACTCTTTTAAAAATCGGTTAAAATTCTTAAAGTGAGTGATTTAACAAATATTGTCATTGTGTATAAATCTAACAAAATATATAAATTTTTAGTTAAAGTATGATTAAGTAAGATAAACGTTGACTCGTTATTAAGATTATTAAATATATTGTTAAATTTAACAGAGTGATATGATATAAAAATAAAAAATTATTATGCTTTACTGAAATATAAATAATCATATAGTGATCTTAATCATTAAAAGTATTAATTTGTATTTAAATATATTTAATTAAAATTAAAACTAATTAAGGATTCAAACAATTCTATATAGATTTATACTAAGTCTATATAGATTTATTATAAGTTAATTTAGAAATATTTTGATTCATGATAATATAATAAGGATAATTTATTATCCACAAAAAAGACATATTAGGTAATTTTTAGAACAATATTCTTTAATTGTTTAAATTAAGTAAAATCTAAATAGAATTAAGATTAATTTTTAAAAGAAAATATTTTATTAGATAAACTTAGATTATAGAGCATTAGCTCACAATTAACTTTTTTTTTATAATACCTATATTAGATTAAATATAACATTTTAAAAGTGAAATTATTTTAGATTTAATAAGTTAATATTACATTTGTAGTATATATTGTACATTTTAAAATTTATATATTTAATGCACGCATTAACAAATTTTTGAAAGTTGGTAACGCACTTGAAAATTATTATAAATATCTAAAAATGTATCATCTTAAATTTTAACTGAAATGGAAAAGAATGAATCTCTCTCACCCCTGCAGCTAAAGTAATCGTTTCTTGGCATGTCGCTCTCTATCTATTATTATTACTGCGAGAGCACAGATGTCCTATTAAGTGTCTCCATCTCTCTAATTCTCTCTCTCTCTGGGAAATATCCAGGAGTGCCGTCTACATTTCCTTATGCACAGACTTGCACTCTTTGAGCTATGTTGAAGTCAATAATATAAACTCTAAGAGGCTGAAAGTTCATCATGATGTTCTCTGGCTCTAAGTCTCTATGAACATAACCTAGCTTGTGAAGCTCTTCAATCTCTTCAACTATCTGCAATACTATCTAGCTAATTTATCTCTGACATCTATTTTCAGATAAGAATTCTCTGTAAGTCATATTAAGTAAAGGAAGCCTGAAAGCTACATGATCTTTACCAAGTAAAATAGCATCAAGCTAGATGAAATGCCTGCACTCATTTAACTTTGCCTTTTAAAGAGATAATACTCAATGTCGAATTCCATTTGAAACTTGTCATCAGCAAGAAAGTAATTGAAAGGATATGTCTTGTAAAAGCATATTAGTCATCAGTAATGACTCTCTTCTCTATTTATTCTTCGAGAGTGATTGGATAGGCAAAATCTAAGTCAGTAATTTTTAATATGAGAATCTTCATTGCCTCTATTTTAACCATGATTATATTGATCTCAGAGACTGGAAGGTTCTTGACTGCTTTCTTTAATTTAACTTACTTCTACACTTCAACTCTAAGAAACTCCACTGGGTTTCTTGATCTCCTCTTTTAGAGGAATCTATTCCCTGTAGGTTCATGAATAAAGACAAAACTTTAATTGTGCTTTTTCTTCAAGTGCCCTTTGAGGTCTCTAGTATGAGAATATGGCTTCTCACAGAACTCACAGACATACTTCCCATCTTTCTTTAAATGCTTGAGATAAAACCTTGGCATATCGTTGTGTATATCTCTCAAGTGTCTCTTATAAGTTGACTTGTAAGGGAAAACTTTATTGCATTCTTTGCATTAATAGTCAACTTTGGCTGGTATTTATTAATGCTCTATCGCGGGTTATTTAACCTACTCCTCAATTTGCACAGCTTCTTTGATAACCTCCTACTTAACTTATATTTAAATCTCAAAGCGAGACTGGTCAAAGCTGTCATAAGTAGGCTCCCACTGAGTACAAGCGTCTCTGGTCTCTACTTTTCTTGGTTGCTGGAATGATAACTTTTATTGACATGATCCAAGTAATGCCGCTCTTCTCAAAAGGTTAGCGCTCATTTTAGTTTGCTGATATATTTTATTAGAATAATGATAAAATCTACCAAAATAAACTAATATAGTAGAGTATAAGACACTCTGGTAGATTCTTTGCTGAGAGGTAAGAAAATGAACTAACCATAAAAGACTGTAAGTTGACATATTTAATGAGAATTTTATACATTTTAGTAAATTAAAATACTCCAAATCAAATTTTGTTTCTCTAGGAGGTACTCCTAATAAAGTTTGAACTTAATTTAGAGGACCTCCTAAAATAATGAAACATTATTATGAGCAATTTAATGGAGATAGATTGATAAAAATGGAAGTCTATCTGTAAAATTTGGAGCAAGTTTTTCAATGCTTCTCCTCATACCTTTTCAAAGCTGATCTCTAGTAGGTTCTCCCTATTTAGTTGTAAGATTTTAATAAACTAAGAATGGATATCCATAATATTAAATTTCATTAACATTTCTACAAAGAGAAAGCAAGATGGAGTCTATGAATCAAAACCCCAAAACCCTTTCAGTAGTTTGATTGAGTTTTTGATTGATAAAAGTAGACTATTAGTGCATACTTTATTAGTGTTTTAATAGGGTTTATGTAGAGGTTTAATGTTTAAATATAAGTAATTTAAGTGAGTATACCAAGCGAGTTTTTAAAATATTTCACACTAACATAAGCTTAGAGTCATGTGGCAGTTCTCTCAATTATATCTTTCTAAGTTGATATTTGATTGTTTCTATTGTTTGTTAATTCTCTTTGCTTGGCTTGATAATAGTTGAGTATGCAAGTTCTCTGAGCTCCATTTATTTTATTTTCATCGAGATATTGTTTGATTCTCTGCTTAGAATCACTTTTAAAAATCGGTTAAAATTCTTAAAGTGAGTGATTTAACAAATATTGTCATTGTGTATAAATCTAACAAAATATATAAATTTTTAGTTAAAGTATGATTAAGTAAGATAAACGTTGACTCGTTATTAAGATTATTAAATATATTGTTAAATTTAACAGAGTGATATGATATAAAAATAAAAAATTATTATGCTTTACTGAAATATAAATAATCATATAGTGATCTTAATCATTAAAAGTATTAATTTGTATTTAAATATATTTAATTAAAATTAAAACTAATTAAGGATTCAAACAATTCTATATAGATTTATACTAAGTCTATATAGATTTATTATAAGTTAATTTAGAAATATTTTGATTCATGATAATATAATAAGGATAATTTATTATCCACAAAAAAGACATATTAGGTAATTTTTAGAACAATATTCTTTAATTGTTTAAATTAAGTAAAATCTAAATAGAATTAAGATTAATTTTTAAAAGAAAATATTTTATTAGATAAACTTAGATTATAGAGCATTAGCTCACAATTAACTTTTTTTTTATAATACCTATATTAGATTAAATATAACATTTTAAAAGTGAAATTATTTTAGATTTAATAAGTTAATATTACATTTGTAGTATATATTGTACATTTTAAAATTTATATATTTAATGCACGCATTAACAAATTTTTGAAAGTTGGTAACGCACTTGAAAATTATTATAAATATCTAAAAATGTATCATCTTAAATTTTAACTGAAATGGAAAAGAATGAATCTCTCTCACCCCTGCAGCTAAAGTAATCGTTTCTTGGCATGTCGATCTCTATCTATTATTATTACTGCGAGAGCACAGATATCCCATTAAAAGTCTCCATCTCTCTAATCCTCTCTCTCTGGGAAATATACAGGAGTGCCGTCTACATTTCCTTATGCACAGACTTGCACTCTTTGAGCTATGTTGAAGTCAATAATATAAACTCTAAGAGGCTGAAAGTTCATCATGATGTTCTCAGGCTCTAAGTCTCTATGAACATTAGCTTGTAAGCTCTTCAATCCCTTCAACTATCTGCTATACTATCTAGCTAATTTATCTCTGACATCTATTGTCAGATAAGAATTCTCTGTAAGTCATTTCAAGTAAAGGAAGCCTGAAGGCTACATGATCTTTACCAAGTAAAATAGCATCAAGCTAGATGATATGCCTACACTCATTTAACTTTGCCTTTTAAAGAGCATAATACTCAATAGCAAATTCCATTTGAAACTTGTCATAAGCAAGAAAGTAATTGAAAGGATAGATCTTTAAAGCATATTAATCATCAGTAATGACTCTCTTCTCTATTTATTCTTCAAGAGTGATTGGATAGGCAAAATCTAAGTCAATAATTTTTAATATGAGAATCTTCATTGCCTCTATTTTAACCATGATTATATTGATCTCAGAGACTGGAAAGTTCTTGACTGCCATCTCAATTTTAACTTACTTCTAGACTTCAACTCTAAGAACTCCACTGGATTTCTTGATCTTCTCTTTTAGAGGAATCTATTCCCTGTGGGTCATGAATAAAGACAAAACTTTAATTGTGCTTATACTTTAAGTGCACTTTGAGGTCTCTAGTATGAGAATATGGCTTCTCACAGAACTCACAGACATACTTCCATCTTTCTTTTAATGCTTGAGATATAACCGCGGCATATCGTTGTGTATATCTCTCAAGTGTCTCTTATAAGTTGCTTGTAAGAGAAAACTTTATTGCATTCTTTGCATTAATAGTCAACTTTGGCTGGTATTTATTAATGCTCTATGGCAGGTTGTTTAACCTCCTCCTCAATTTACACAGCTTCTTTGATAACCTCCTACTTAACTTATATTTAAATCTCAAAGCTAGAATGATCAAAGTTGTCATAAGTAAGCTCCCACTAAATACAAGCGTCTCTGGTCTCTACTTTTCTTGGTTGCTGGAATGATAACTTTTATTGACTTGATCCAAGTAATGCCGCTCTTCTCAAAAGGTTAGCGCTCATTTAAGTCTGCTGATATATTTTATTATAATAATGATAAAATCCACCAAGATAAACTAATATAGTAGGTATAAGACACTCTGGTAGATAATTTGATGAGAGGTAAGAAAATGAACTAACCATAAAAGACTGTAAGTTGACATATTTATGAGAATTTTATACATTTTAGTAAATTAAAATACTCCAAATGAAATTTTGTTTCTCTAGGAGGTCCTCCAAATAAAGTTTGAACTTAATTTAGAGGACCTCCTAAAATAATGAAACATTATTATGAGCAATTTAATGGAGATAGATTGATAAAAATGGAAGTCTATCTGTAAAATTTGGAGCAAGTTTTTCAATGCTTCTCCTCATACCTTTTCAAAGCTGATCTCTAGTAGGTTCTCCCTATTTAGTTGTAAGATTTTAATAAACTAAGAATGGATATCCATAATATTAAATTTCATTAACATTTCTACAAAGAGAAAGCAAGATGGAGTCTATGAATCAAAACCCCAAAACCCTTTCAGTAGTTTGATTGAGTTTTTGATTGATAAAAGTAGACTATTAGTGCATACTTTATTAGTGTTTTAATAGGGTTTATGTAGAGGTTTAATGTTTAAATATAAGTAATTTAAGTGAGTATACCAAGCGAGTTTTTAAAATATTTCACACTAACATAAGCTTAGAGTCATGTGGCAGTTCTCTCAATTATATCTTTCTAAGTTGATATTTGATTGTTTCTATTGTTTGTTAATTCTCTTTGCTTGGCTTGATAATAGTTGAGTATGCAAGTTCTCTGAGACCTCCATTTATTTTATTTTTATCGAGATATTGTTTGATTCTCTGCTTAGAATCTCTCTTTTAAAAATCGGTTAAAATTCTTAAAGTGAGTGATTTAACAAATATTGTGATTGTGTGTAAATCTAACAAAATATATAATTTTTTAGTTAAAGTTTGATTAAGTAAGATAAACGTTGACTCGTTAAAAAGATTATTAAATATATTGTTAAAATTAACAGAGTGATATGATATAAAAATAAAGAATTATTAAGCTTTACTGAAATATAAATAATCATATAGTGATCTTAATCATTAAAAGTACCAATTTTTATTTAAATATATTTAATTAAAATTAAAACTAATTAAGGATTCAAACAATTCTATATAGATTTATACTAAGTATATATAGATTTATTATAAGTTAATTTAGAAATATTTTGATTCATGATTATATA
This sequence comes from Oxytricha trifallax, assembly GCA_000711775.1. NCBI lineage: Eukaryota > Ciliophora > Spirotrichea > Sporadotrichida > Oxytrichidae > Oxytricha > Oxytricha trifallax. Next base: position 9,618 of record ARYC01017175.1, read on the forward strand.
ATAAGGATAATTTATTATCCACAAAAAAGACATATTAGGTAATATTTAGAACAATATTCTTTAATTGTTTAAATTAAGTAAAATCTAAATAGAATTAAGATTAATTTTTAAAAGAAAATATTTTATTAGATAAACTTAGATTATAGAGCATTAGCTCACAATTAACTTTTTTTTTATAATACCTATATTAGATTAAATATAACATTTTAAAAGTGAAATTATTTTAGATTTAATAAGTTAATATTACATTTGTAGTATATATTGTACATTTTAAAATTTATATATTTAATGCACGCATTAACAAATTTTTGAAAGTTGGTAACGCACTTGAAAATTATTATAAATATCTAAAAATGTATCATCTTAAATTTTAACTGAAATGGAAAAGAATGAATCTCTCTCACCCCTGCAGCTAAAGTAATCGTTTCTTGGCATGTCGCTCTCTATCTATTATTATTACTGCGAGAGCACAGATGTCCTATTAAGTGTCTCCATCTCTCTAATTCTCTCTCTCTCTGGGAAATATCCAGGAGTGCCGTCTACATTTCCTTATGCACAGACTTGCACTCTTTGAGCTATGTTGAAGTCAATAATATAAACTCTAAGAGGCTGAAAGTTCATCATGATGTTCTCTGGCTCTAAGTCTCTATGAACATAACCTAGCTTGTGAAGCTCTTCAATCCCTTCAACTATCTGCTATACTATCTAGCTAATTTATCTCTGACATCTATTGTCAGATAAGAATTCTCTATAAGTCATTTCAAGTAAAGGAAGCCTGAAGGCTACATGATCTTTACCAAGTAAAATAGCATCAAGCTAGATGATATGCCTGCACTCATTTAACTTTGCCTTTTAAAGAGCATAATACTCATAAGCAAATTCCATTTGGAACTTGTCATCAGCAAGGAAGTAATTGAAAGGATATATCTTGTAAGCATATTAGTCATCAGTAATGACTCTCTTCTCTATTTTTTCTTCAAGAGTGAGGTAGCTTTCTAGGCAAAAATCTAAGTCAATAATTTTTAATATGGGAATCTTCATTGCCTCTATTTTAACCATGATTATATTGATCTCAGAGACTGGAAGGTTCTTGACTGCTTTCTTTAATTTAACTTACTTCTACACTTCAACTCTAAGAGACTCCACTGGGTTTCTTGATCTTCTCTTTTAGAGGAATCTATTCCCTGTAGGTTCATGAATAAAGACAAAACTTTAATTGTGCTTTTTCTTTAAGTGCACTTTGAGGTCTCTAGTATGAGAATATGGCTTCTCACAGAACTCACAGACATACTTCCCATCTTTCTTTTAATGCTTGAGATATAACCTTGGCATATCGTTGTGTATATCTCTCAAGTGTCTCTTATAAGTTGACTTGTAAGGGAAAACTTTATTGCATTCTTTGCATTAATAGTCAACTTTGGCTGGTATTTATTAATGCTCTATGGCGGGTTGTTTAACCTCCTCCTCAATTTGCACAGCTTCTATGATAACCTCCTACTTAACTTATATTTAAATCTCAAAGCTAGACTGGTCAAAGTTGTCATAAGTAGGCTCCCACTGAGTACAAGCGTCTCTGGTCTCTACTTTTCTTGGTTGCTGGAATGATAACTTTTATAGACTTGATCCAAGTAATGCCGCTCTTCTCAAAAGGTCAGCGCTCATTTTAGTTTGCTGAGATATTTTATTATAATAATGATAAAATCTACCGAGATAAACTATTATAGCAGAGTATAAGACACTCTGGTAGTTTCTTTGCTGAGAGGTAAGAAAATGAACTAACCATAAAAGACTGTAAGTTGACATATTTTATGATAATTTTATACGTTTTAGTAAATTAAAATACTCCTAATGAAGTTTTGATTCTCTAGGAGGTCCTCCAAATACAGTTTTAACTTAATTCGGAGGTAAAGTTATTAAACATTTTTTTAATTTAATGAGATCCTAATTAAGTTTTAACCTTCAAATTTAACTCCTAATAAAAATTGAACTTAATTTGGAGGACCTCCTAAAATAATTAAACATTATAAGGAGCAATTTAATGGAGATAGATTGATAAAAATGGAAATCAATCTGTGAAACTTGGAGCAAGTTTTTCAATGCTTCTCTGCATATCTTTTCAAGGTTGACCTCCAGTAGGTCCTCCCTAATTAGTAGTAAGATTTTAATAAACTTAGAATGGATATTCATAATATTAAATTTCATTATGATTTCTACAAAAAGGAAGCAAGATAGAGTCTTTAATTATGCAATGAAGAAAATTTAATCTCAATTTTTTATAGGAAAATTTCGAAGTAAAGATGACCTCTTTAGATTCTTAGTTTAGCAAGGAAAGTTTTAAACTAATACTAATAAATTAATTATAATTGGATTGTTCTCGCCAACTCAGGAAGGAACATAAATTTTGTTTTAAAAAGCTTTGCTAAGCGAAGATAAAAATCATTTAAGTATAATGAAATTAGGACAATAGAGATGCCTAACTACTCAGAAATATCAGTATCAAATCTCTTTCATGATACTTTGAGTGATCCAGACGTTGCTCTCTACCTTACAACAAAGCTGCAACTTTCTTATTAGTTGCCAGAGAGAAACTTCTTCTTTGGTGTTCTTGCAACTCTGAAACATGAATACTTAAATGAAGTTATATAAGAAGCTCATAAGAAACGCTAAAGCATCTTTCCTAAAAAAAATGAAAAGCAAGGAAAAAAATTAGCGAAATCTGGCTTTAGAAAACAACAGAAGCATCCATTCATCTCAAGCAAGCTTACTCTTCTGACTTTATAGAAAAACCTAGTACTGCTATATACTTGATGAAAGAGCACAGCAAATTAAAAAGAGGGAAAAGTCTCAAGCAAAACATGAATTGAGTATGACTTTATTCAAATATTTAGCCTCCAGAGTCAATAAACAGAGATTCAGGTGCTGGCACTAAGAGAAGAAACATGGGCCCAAGCAAGCCTTAAGAAGAATAAAAGAAAGAGAATCCAAATCCCTTTATGGGTAAATTTAATATGTGAACTTTTTTCATTCGTTTAAATTTAATATTTATTTATATACACAAAATCTCCTTTCTCTTGCGTATACTTTAGCTTTATCTTCGCTGACTCTCTTAGCAGCACTCTTTATAAAATCTTCTGTATCATTCTTCAGATCGTGCATCAAGTGATAGTGCAGAAGTTTCTTGTAGTGGCGTTTCAATAGTCCTCAATATAATTCAATTCCTTGAACTGAGAGCTGTAAGGAACATTAAATACAGATTTTATGTTTAGCCTTTCATAATCATTCCTTGTGACTTTAGTTTTATGGGCAGATAAGTTATCAACGAATAGAATAATCACTTAGTCAGCGTACTTATCTCTGAGTTATTGCAAGAACTTAATATATTATTCAGTCTTTATAGAACGAGGGTGAATAACATAAGTCTCGAGGCCACTATCTTCACTTATTCTACCAAGAATAGCATGAGTTTACACCTTAACCTTTTAGTCATAAACTTCTATATTACTATACCTCTTGTACCAAGATCTAGATAAAGGTATTGAATGTAAATACAGCCTCATCAGCGTGTATGAACTTTATATTATGCTCTTAAGACCTCTGCATTTAATCGAATATATATTTAAATTAGTCTTATAAAATGGAACATTAAAGTCAATCACTCTCTCAATGCGATTGACTGTCTTGTAAGATATTCCGTTCTTTTTATATATGTTAGCTATCGATTAAGCAGATATGTGAAGCTCAGGAAATTGGCGATGAAACATCACAGCCCTCTAGGCTAGAGAGAAATGAGCCCAGTATTTAAGAGTCTTATCATTAATAAGATATTCAATATGATGCTGCTAAGATTTTAGAGGTCTTTTATGCTTAGAATTAAGTTGCTATCTTTTTAATTTCAATGCTTATAGACAGTGAGACCTCACAGTTGCAAGATATTTATAGAGCAGTGTTGTTATAGATGTGTAATTAGAATAGGTTTGAGTTGATCACTATATTTATCACATCCATATTGCAACTTAAACAATTAATTTATATACTACTCACTATCATAAGCTGACCCCAAACCTCGCATATACTCACTTAAATTACTAATATTAAAAATTAAACCCCTACATCAACCCTATCAAAATATGTGTTAATAGTCTACTTTTATCAATCAAAAACTCAATCAAACTAAAAGGGTTTTGGGGTTTTTAATGTTGTGATGCAAGAACTTTTATTTTCTTTTTGGACATTTTCAAGTGCATAAGTTATTATGTTAAACAGCTAACAAGCAATGATAGCTAACAGTTGAGGCACTCTTTTGTAAGAGCTTTGCTAAAGCTGTATTATTCAGCACTGGTTTGAATTAGTCTATATTAATACTCGTTCCATATCTAAGCTTAAGCAGTAAATCGAAATATTTCTCATCATAAATAGATCCTAAATTTCGCTAATTTCTATTTCTCATTTTGTAATTTGATCTAATTTCTCTAGAAACCCCAACTAAACCCTACAAATCGAAGCACTTATAAACATCATTAAGGAGTTTGGGGGTTTTGAATGAGAAGTAAATTTCTTCATTTGTTAAAACAATTTAATATATTCTATTAGTAATTACTAAATTAGAAATTTATAAGGATAGGGTGACCCACAGGGGCCCGAGGCTGGAGATTTCTAATAAAGCTCTCTACTACACTAAGGCCTGCTGAGGGTAGGCAGGGGGTTGCTGGGTTCACCGCATTAGGGGCCAGTCGGCGGGGTTCAATCTGTCAGATCCTAAACTCCTCGAGTTGTCTGCACGCTAAGGATTTCCCTACATTAGATGAGCTTCCTGGCGTGAGTTCGGCTTCCTAGGTAATAGGGAGCAGGAATGAAGGTGGTGCTCAACCTTCAAAAGTGAGATGATGAGAACCATAGAAGCCAACGATAATGATTTTCCTCCCACACCAGGTCGGGTTAATGAGGCTACCGCAGCGAAAGGACAGAGACTACTATCTCAGCAGCGTTGGAAACTGGTAAGAGTTTTCTCCAGACTCCCCTTTAATTATTTACAGGAAGCAGATCTCTGCGAGCTCTGCAGGAAACACCAGGGTAGATGTATGCATCTCGGTTCAGGGAGAAGTGGAATGGGGGACGAGGTGGTTTTTTGGAGTTTTCTACTTCACGACTGCCACGTCACGGAATTGGCCACGTCAACTCACTTCAGATACGTCTACGTAACGACTAAAATTGATGGTTTGATTTTAGTATTAAACAGTGATATGTTAAATTTAATTTTGAGATTACTCATTATACACATATTCAATTAGTTAGAATTTATTTCCCATTTAAACTCAAATAAACTCAAGCAAAATTATATTTTATTAAAATAACCTAATTATGATTGACTCAATAAATTAAATTTTTTTAACATTTATTTTACTATTCAAGTATAATTTTAACAAACCTATCATTATTAAAATTTTTATCAAGTTAGAATTATAATAATTTATAATTTTTGACTTCTTATTTTATTGATTGTAGATTAAAATCTAACCGCATTTATTTTTTTATGTTACATTAATACAATAAGTTTCAATATTTCTACTGAGTATAATTTACAAAATATGACTTTTATATGACTATTAGTATTTGTGAATTCATTTGTTTGTTAACTATATATCCAATTAATATTTCATTTTTTATGATTATAAACCTTTTTTTTAGAAATTATAATCCCTAACTTTCTTCAATCTACTTTAGTTTTTTTCAATTAATTATATTAAATTAAAAGTATAAGATTTTTATTTAATTACAGAAGTTGAAAATATATAAATTAGTAAATTTAATTATTTTTATTAACATAAATTATCGATTACAATTAAAATTAAATCTATTAAATCTGAAGCTAATAATATTTATTCAAATTTAATTTCAAAATAAAAGATTAATTGAAATTAAAATGAGATCTCTTAAGTTTAAAAAAGAATAAAAAATTTAGATTGAAATAATGTCTTTGGAAAATGCAAAATCAAATATTTTATATTTTTTCATTGCATGCAGTCTTTGGAAACTTTATAGATAATGAATTTATAAGTAAATTTAATTTTCAACAAACAATGAATATTTATTATATAAGTTTATTAAGGGAAACTTATTTATACCATTGATATTTAGAGTCGATTAATTTTCTTAAAAAATTTGTTGGATTTATAATAAGGAGCAAAATTTCACCATCAACGTGTGAAAATACTCCTAAATTTTGTTCATAAAATGTTAATTTATTACATTTTGAAGAAACGAAGGAGCTTATATCAATAATAAACTAAAAATTGAATGTTCTATAAATGCATTTATATTCTTAAGTAATAATTAGCCTACTTTAGCAAATATATTAAGCATATTCTCAAAATTGTTAATTAAATATTCTAATCAAGCACTAGTTCTATAATTTGTAAGAGTTTGTTGGAGTTTAATAATATTTAATTAAAAACAATCTATATTGCTAAGTATAGTTTAGTATTAGTATACAAATTTGAATTGTTATATTTCTGAAACTTTTTTTAGAGTTTTTTTGAGTTTAATTTAACTAATATCTACAACTTACATTAATACACTATGTTTTTTAAATATAATATTCACGATAAAGTAAAATATTTAAGAATCAAAACTAAATCTCTAATTATCATATCATTGTAATTTAGTAAACGTTGATACCTAGAGCGGGTTTACATTCTAAAAGGTTTATCTTTAGCAATTTGTATTGTATTGATAGCTTTGTTTAATTATAAATGTCATTAATTTAATTCTGGTATCTTAATCTTTTTTCTTGTCTTGAAAACATTAAATTGTTTTGGTGGTAAAGCATAGTTTGTACAGTCATTCATGATCATTACATAATTATTATTCATCATTTAATGACTCATAATCTCTTAATCATAATACATGCTCTGATAAAAGGTGCGCATTATCAAACTGTAATTAATTTAAATCGAGGTAATTTCAGTTATTTTATAGTTTACTAGATTTATTTGTAGCACAAATAATGACTTTAAATTAAATATGAATGAAATTAACGTATTGTATATTTAATGTTAAAATCAGATGCCTGGCTGAAGTATAAGTGGTATTGAACAGAACATCCTATCAAGTATTTGGATGATAACCAGCCAACTTACAAATTTAGAACTGTTTCTGAATACATAACCTTATAATAAGAGCAATATTTTGTATTTATCTGTTTATTATTATTATAAATATATTAAATGCTAATAATTTAAGCTAAATATCATTAGTTTTGATCTTTAATCTTAAGTTAATTAAATAAATATCTATACTTAAATTTTAAAATAAAACATTGGAAAGATAATTATGATTCTATATTCAATCAAATTAGATAAGTAAGCCATCCTCACAAATAGCTTTTTAATATTTAAATGTTTTAAAACTTCAATTATTCATGATATTTTAACAATTTAAATGCTTTATATTTCTATAATATTGATAAAATACAAAAGATTAGGAAAATAAAAATAAAAAATAAATTACAACTGTAATAAAAAAGAGAATGCTAAATTACTTTAGTTTTAATCTTAAAATCCTTAAATAAAAAGGAGAAAAGCTGAAAATATATCTAATGAATTACTAACTGTCATTCATTTAATTTTAGACAAATTATTAATAATTGCGTTTTCCTAAACTGTTCTAGTCTAGCGAAGAACAACTTTTGTCTGTCATTATTATAGAAAATAGTATCTACCAATTTAGCGCAGCAGAAAAAGAAATTTTGGAAAATTTTTGTTCATTTTGTATGAATTCGTTAGTGCTAGTAGTGTGCTCAAAACTCTGAAATTATTCACTATAATATGCATCAACATAGGTAAATTAGCTTTCAAGTTATCTGAAAATATCATATTTGAGATAATTTTACAATAACATAAAAGAATAAGAGACTACCTTACTGTAATGAGAGCAAAAATATCGATACGCAGTGATCCATTTTTAATAAAATAATAAGTAAGTATTTTCTGTTTTGATTTATCTTTAAATTAAAATTTAATTTCATTAATTAATGCTTAATATTAACAATAAAAGCATATATAATACTAACATTTAATAAGACTATAAATATATAGTTATTTTTTTAATATTTTTAATAATAGAACATCTAGAAAACATTATTTTTATTTTATAATGATTATCATTCTCAGTAGAGCTGAAATAACTATCTATAAATTATAATTGATCAATGTTATGCAATTAAATAACATACACAGATAATAGTCAGAGAAGACTAGTATCCTTGATATGCTTGGTGTCGTCATAATTGAGTTATCATTTTTGTTTATTTCTAAGATTCTATTAACCAATATTGATATTATAGAGACTGGTATGTTTCAATAACTCTTTGTAATGTATTGTTTTTAATATTTATTTTATTTTATATTATATTGGTAAATCAATATTCTAGCTAACAAAATATTATAAAATCGAAATATCTAGCTCAAACCAAAATTTGTAAGAATCTAGTAATTCATAAATTATAAACATTCCTTAGTGACTGATAGTAAAGCAATCAAAGGTTCAAGTTTTTAAATGAATGGAGAAAGATATCAGTTGAGTAATTGCTCTTCATTATCAAGCAAATACATTATTGAGTATAGATTTTTAGACTTAACTTTACTTGCTTCAAAGAACTTAATCTTGATTGACAGCTCATTATATTGCTATCATCCTATTATGTTTCATAATTACTAAGTTAAACTAAAGAGCATATTTAGATTTTTATTCAGACTCTAATTCAGTGGAAATATTAGAATCAAACTCAACATACATAATAAAAGAATAATGTGACTTAATAGTTTAATAACAGCAGAAGTTAATTATATAGCATAGTAATATTTATTATAACTATTTTATACTTGTTTAAATGTTTATTAAATATCGGCATACTACATGTTAATAATCTCATTATCAAGGAGGAAACAGAGTCAACAATATGCAAAGCTATAATAGCAGCATCCAACACCGAAATAAAACCCCTGATAGATAAACAAGATATTGGGTCTAAATCAAGAGAATAAGTTATGTCATAATTTTTAGTCCTTCACTGGAATAATATAATTTAGCTTGCTGATGCTGTCTATTCTTCCCTGGATGAAAACAAGCTCAGAGATAACTTGGTATAAGTAGGTATGGTTGATATAATGAGGATCAAATATTCGATATTCATTAATTACCTTTTAATAAATTCTTTTTTAATTTTGCTGATAATAAGTTCGATTTAATGCAATAAAACCTTTTTATGATTGGGATTATTAATTTATTTTATATATTATTAAATTAGAAAGTTATAAGGATAGGGTGACCCACAGGGGCTCGAGGCCGGAGACTTTCTAATAGAGTTTCTACTACACTAAGGCCTATCGAGGCAGGTAGGGGGTTGCTGGGCGTAACGCATTAGGGGCCAGTCGGTGGGGTTCAATCTGTTAGATCCTAGACTCCTCGAGTCGTCTGCACGCTAAGGATTTCCCTGCATAGATGAATTTCCTGGCTTGAGTTCAGTTTCCTAGGTAATAGGGAGCAGGATGAAGGTACGCTCTGCCTTCGAAAGTGAGAAGATGGAACCATTGAAGCCAACGATAAGGATTTTTCTCCCACACCGGGTTAGGGTACTGAAGCTACCACAGCGAAAGGACAGGGATTACGTTTCCCAGCAGCGGTGGGACCGGTAAGCGTTTTTCTCCAGCTTCTGTTACCTGGTTGAATCTTGCAAGCTCTGTCTGGGTTGTAACCAGACATCTTGATTTCAGGAGGAGACTAGGTGATAGCGAGACTGGTTTTTTTGGAGTTTTCTACTTTACGACTGCCACGTCACGGAAGTTTGCCACGTCAACTCACTCAGGTACGCCTACGTCACGACTAAAATGATGGTTTGATTTTAGTATTAAACAGTGATATATTAAATTTATTTGATTTTAAATCATTCATCATCATCATGATTGGGATTAATTATTAATTTATCATTAGGCATTTATTTTTTAACATATATACCTACCTAAAACAGTATAATGCTAATTTTTGAGTAAATTTACCTTGAAAATTTATTAACATAACTTTCTATGAAAAATCAAAAATTTCAGTAATTAATTAAAATCAATTTATCTCCATGGTAGATATGATTAGGGTTAAGATTAATGTGTTATAATTCACACAAACACGTTATTAAATAAGAAAAAAATATCATATTCATGAGCTTGAGTTTTAAGTAAAAGTAATGATTTTAATAGTGCTATTGTTAATTTTCACAAGAATTTAAAATGATGGTCAAAAGATGAACAAGTCAGCTTATTATTAGATATAATTTACTATAAATTTATCATTAATGATTGAATTGCCAACTATAGATGTAGTTTTTAATTTTTATAACAGTTGTATACGAATCATTAATGAAATTAAATATAATAATTGATGTATTTATCATTTTAAATATGTTCATAAATGACTAACTGACATTCTCTTCTATAAATTAATCTTTTCAAGTGAATTAGATTTATTTATCCATTAATTTAAAACATATAAATAATTAAGATTTAATTCTAACATTGGAATAACGAATATGTAAATAAAATAATTTATGTTGGAATTATTTCATATAACAAATTTCTTTTGCTTAAGGAGACTAAATTTGCTAGTTTTTTTAGATTGGAAATGATTTAGTATATTTTACGAGGAAATTAAATAAATATATAGATAAAAGGCTTTGAATTAAAGAAAACACGTTTATGATTCTTTCATTTATGCATGTTTAAATCGTTTCTTGTGAAAATTTTGATACAATTATCATTAATAATGAAAATATACAGACTCCGATTTTAATATCGCTTTACTTTCCTTTTAAATTGCATTTTATCGTATTATAAGATGCTATAACATAATAAGTTTAAGAATACACAAATTACTTAAACCTATTAAATTCTATTTTCTTTGAATTTAACTCGTAGAAAGGTTTCGACCTACTGGTAAGTCGGTAACCAGCCCGACCAATTCCGGGACACCGGAGGGTTCGAAACCGTAGTAGCACCTGGTTTTTCAGGGTAAGTCTCGGATCTGAGGAGTTGCTCAGAATACGTCAGGCAAGGTATAGGGGGACCACGCCAATAAAAAAATCGACCGAACTGAACTTAAGTCGTGTTAAAACTAAAGTTCCCACCACGTGCCTATCACAGGGAGTGACTGTCCTCTCAGGGGCCATGGTGCTACGACTAGGGTCATGCCTTGAACCCATAATGAGTCTACTGTGCTTGGAAAGTGGGACCCTACATTCCAGAAAGAAAAACTAAGCATGGGTAAAAACTGCTGTGGATTTTCCCTGTGAAGCTAACTAGCCGGGGTTTTTAGAAATAGAGAACTAAAGAGAGGACAAAAGAACAATCAGCCAAACAGAACACAAACATCCCCGGAGAGGGCAATTTGAAGTTGCATAAGACCAAGATAACCTGGGGTTTGGGCCAATGTAGAAATGCCCTTACTACAAAGCGCATGGGAATTCAGAAAGTCGTGTTAGTCCGAGAGTACTTTGAAAGGTTTGATGTTAATCCATATAAACGGTTGATAACCTCCCGTAAATTAATTCAATGGCTGAAAACTAACTAACTAACTAACTCGTAGAAAATGAATCCCATGAAAGATGAATTAATTGTGTGGATATAATTGATTTTCAGACTAGATAGGCTAAAAAAAATGAGTCGTTTAAGATTAGCTGCTCAATACATCCATTACAAACAGGAATTCAACCTACCAGTCAAGGTGAAACTATCTTTATTGGGGTAAAGTCCTGATCTATCAGTGAGGAATGACTATTTACACAGTACCTAATATGCTACAGTTATGATTTTACTAGGACAACCTGCTCTCTTAAATCAAATTTCAGTTTAAAGTGATCCTCTTTATTGAAAAATCAATAGAAACAAGAAAATAGGCGTATCCTTATTATAGAAAATGATCATGAATCAAGTTATATAGATATACTGGATATTAGAATATCAGGTCTAGCTTATATCACTTTATTGACAAAAGAATCAAAATTATATTATAAGCAATCTAGTATTTTCAAATCTTAATTTCATTTTAATCATCAAATTGTGGTGTTTGAAGTTATTTTAAAACCATAAATAAATAGAATATACTGATGGAGTTTTGCCAAATGTATAAGTTTTAACCCCATATAGACATTGATATTTATATTTTGCAATTTGCTCGAAAATAATCTTTAAAAACTAAGTCAATTAATAATGGGATAAGTACTAATAGAATATTAGAAAAACACCAACTTAACTTTAAAGAATAAGGTTTAGGAGTATTGGAAAACCTAGGTCCCAGCAGCTTATTGTTTAACTCTTACATACTTTTGTTTTTAAGAATTCCTTTACTCTTAGAATTATAATTCTTGTTCATTATTAAAAGTTTATGTTCTTATATATTTATAGAAACTTTTATAACATGAAGATAAAGTTATTATAGCATACTATATAAGTGTAATTCATAAATTATATAGCATTCTTGTCTTTATCTCTTTTGATATATTTTAATTAAAATTCTGAGAAAATTATGTTTATTCAACAATATGATATGTAATTTGGACATATTAAGATAGGCTAGGTTATCTTAAAAAGCAATGCTTTAAATAAAAAAATTTAAATTTTATCACTTTTTGTTTAATTTCATATTTTATCAAACTTGTAAGTTTGTTACATCATTGAAAAATACTATAAGTTTAATGTCTTTAATATATGTTAGATTATGTATGAATCATTTTATTTTTTAAAATTGCAAATGAATCTTTTGTAAAATTAACTAATACTGAAATCATGCATTTTCAAGAAAGTCAATTTTTATTAAAATGTTACCATTATTATATCTTATTCAATTCATTTGAACTTAATTTTGAGTTTTTAAGGTTGATGCCTATTTATGTTTTATAAAATATTTATAAATATATTGTTAAAGATAATTTCTATAATAATATTAAATAATTATAGAACCTTGGCAAATGAAGATTCATAGATTTCTAATAGCCATTACTTCTTGAAAGTGATAGTTAAGTAATTACTGATAGAACAGTCGACTTTATGATCACTAAACTATAATGAGTTTCAAAGCATGCTGTGATTCTTTCCAGAGTTCTCCACTTACTACTAAATGTATATATTCTTCAATCTATTTATTAAATTAAATAATGTAAAAATCCTTCTTTCTCTCTATTTTAAGTTTTTTGCCTATGTCTACTCCATACTTTCTAGTAATTTTTTAATGATTTATACTATAATATCAACATTTGAATGGTGGCACTTTAGTGTTTCTTTAAAGATTTAGTCATTATCAACAGAAATAAAACTAATCTTCATTTCAGTGCAAAGAATGAGAGAGTTTATAGAATTTAGCATCACTGTCAAAAGATATCGCTAAGAAGAGATTGCATTTTTGGTTTAACCTATCCTAAGACGTTTATTATTAATTTAATTATTCACTTACACTTTGACAAATAATTAATAGATGTAAAATTTGAATATAAACTTAATTTAAATTCTATAATTATTTATAGTAATAATTTTATTGAAGATAAAAATGTTAGAAACTATTTATTGTATTGATAATAAGATGAAGTTTTGAATCTAGATTGGTCAAAGTCTATTTATTGAGATGATTATGAATTAAACATAGCTTTTTAGCTGATATATTGTGAATGCATCTGCAATATATGAATCTTATCATTAATGAAAATATAAATGCCATAAATAAGATATAAGTATATTTTATTTTATTTAGTAAAAAGTAGGCATTGTGAAAAAATATATTGATATTTATTTGCTTTAAATTAAATTAAATCCTTAATATATTACTTCTTTCATCTTGTCACGAAAGGAATTAAATTTATTGAGATTATTCAAATCTAGGAACATTTACAAAGTTTAAATGCAAATAAAGCAAATTATAATAATAATAGCAATTTGATCACATTGAGATCTCAGTAGAACCCAAATCTTAATTATATGAAAGTATTTAAGGGTCAAACACTTTTGAATTAAATATCAATTTGCTTGAACATTAATCTCCCTCTGTCTATCTCGTCGATCATTAAAGTCATATGTGGTGAGTGAGCCAGTGTAATATCAATAATCAAAATCCCTTATTGAATTCTTGATTCGATTACTTGAAATAGTTATGATGTATTTCCCCATCCAGGCCAAAGGTCTGAAACCAATTCAGCTTTAATCTAAAGTACTTCATAAGTGATAGGAGCATGTCTCATCCAGGTTGCTTCGTATGGTTTTCAAGCAACTAAAGACATAGCAATAGGTCTTGTTTTTTTAGATTATTGGATTAAGACTGTCTGTTTTAGTTAGTAACAAAAGATTAGCATCATTCATTTATAGCAGTCATCTGGTCAATTCAATTTTCTATGTGAGAAGGCAAATGAAGTGTATTTAATTTCTATCTAAGGAATCTGTCACAAAGATTATATAGAGCTAATGCTTTATCGTTAGGGAAATTTTTTAGTGAATCATTTAGGAGTTTGTTCCTCTTCTTATTTCTGTATATGACATTCCAATGTGAAATTAAACTAACTGGTTTTTAATGGTTTATTTGGTATAATGGTGAGTTGTAATACCCGACATTTAAGATTTCTAAGAATTTTTTAGTCTTCATTTTGAATTCTTCAACTGTATTATCTATTAGATGCGTTAGTTTTAGCTGGTTCGGCCCCTGTTATGTTCTCAATAACTTTGGTAGCTTCTTTTGCGTTGCCTTTATCCAAAGGACTTTAATAATTTGATCATTGCAATTTGTTATGCTTTTATTAAGGCTGATTAATGATAATACTTTTATTTTTATGCCTATTTGTTGGAGTGATTCTGAAAGTTATTTTATTACACCCTTTATTGTAGTTTGAAATTCATTTCTGCCGAGAGTGTATTTGAAAATTGTGATGAGTGATAGTTCCATCTTGACAATCTGAAATTTGATCCATCTTGACAATCTGAAAATTATTTTTGAGCATAGATATTATATCCTTGAAAGCCAACTTTGGTATTTCTTGCTTCTTTAAACGCACATTACATGAGATTAGTGTCTTTGTATCATCTTTATTCCACGAGATGAAGTTTAAACAGTTGATACTTTCAGTAATTATCTTGGTTTCATTGAGCTTAGTTTTAACTTAATAATTATAAGCAAATTTTAATATAAAAATATCATAATTTATAATAAGAAATGATTTTTAATTGCTGTAATTAAAGCTATTATAACAAATTATTAAAATAAATTATTTAATATGAATATTTGACAGACAAATCTGATAAAATTTAATTAAGTACGAAACTTCTGTTCGTATTTTATAATTGATATAGTACTTTATTTAAAATTCAAACAAAATTATTAATGACACTGAAATTCATAAGTAAATTGCTTTGTAGAAGAAGGTATATTTAATATAGTAGACTGCAATTGCTGATCACCAGCTTATGATTACTTTATTTTTTATTTGTTTTAATAATATTGACAAAATTTAGTGAATGTATAATTTTGACACTTTAATCTAATTATGTTATGTTTTATAATTAAACTATTATTAAGACAATGTTTACATCTAATTAATGAGCATTAAGTAGTCATTTTCAGACATTCATAATTTATAATAAGAAAACTTTAAATTTATAATTAATCTATTAAACTAAATACTAGTTCTTCTTAAACTTATCAAAAATGGAAACATGATTAAAAGCAGTTTCATCTTCTTCATCCTCGTCATCTTCATCCTCATCCTAGTCACTCCCCTGTCCCCTCCAAGTGTAGCCTAGCGAAGCTTCAGTCTACTGACACCCCAGGTCCTACGAAGTAGTACCGCTAAAAAAAACTTTTGATATATCTTTTTTGAAACTTACATTTTATGTGATTGCTGTTGGGCCACCTGTGTCTGATTAGATAGAATAGCTTTAAATATATTAAGTTTTTGATTAAACTAATTAATTTCCTATTATAAATCATAATTGTATAGTTGTTCTATCCTACAATATTTTAATATTGAAGTTTATTAGGCAAATACTCTGGAGAAGACATTAGTCTTGAGTAAAACATCTTACATTAGCAGATAATTATAAATTTACTCTACTGTCCAATTGATGATCACAACCTCTTGTTACATTCTAAACTAGCTTGATTGAATGATGACTATTAAATAATATATTTATTTATATCTTTGCGATTAACAAAATTACTAAAGCTCTTCATATTATTTTTAAATGCAAATAGATTCATTCATAACTACTCTTTAAACCAACAAATTGCTGCTATTTGCTCATCATTACATAGCTTAGTTGAACTTAAAGTTCCTCTTTTGCAAATAGTTCACAACCTCAAATGCAACAATCACAACTAACTGCCATAAGCAAGGATTGTCTTTGAAATGGTAAAATGTTATTAATATTATGAGATGCAATCCTCTTTATATGTTGACTATTCACTTGCATGAGAATAAGTAGCAAGATAATCATTCTTTCTTAGTTTAGCTCATTCCAAATGCATCTGCAGTTGACAGTAGTTGGCATACTGAAATGACTGGTAGTTTTTTTTTACAAATCCTTGACTTTGTATTACTTTATATTATATAGATAAATGCTATTTTATAGTGATAATCAAGCAAAAGATAAACGATATAAATCAATTATTAACATTTAATAAATCAGTTAAAAGATATTGTTGTTGATTCTGTATAAATAAAAGTTTATTAACACTTTTCATTACTATCATATTGTTTTAATTTTCTACACTTTCAACCGCTTAAGATATTTGATTGCAATTTCAATATTTTCTATAATTCCATTTAATACTGCTAATTTGTATATGTTTCTTGTAAATGTCTCTTTCTCATCACTTTGAAAAGCAATTAACCACCAAATAACTCTATTATAGATGAAACCTAATTCATCTCACCAAATCATCATATCCACTTATCACTTTATCTATTTGTAGCTAAACTTAATCCTGTCATCAATGATGTCCATTGATGAGATAATATAGTTTATTAATGAATCTTATGAAATTGTTTTTTTTACAAATTTTCATTTAAAGAACAGCTCTGTGCTTATTCAGAATAGAGGCAAATCACTTTTAATTATTCATGGTACTAGTGATTAAAATTAAGTGATAAAATTGGAAAGATGATGGACTTTTAACTTTAAATTATACATTAAAAAGTATCAATTATTATAATTAATAGTTACATGAATAGATCATTAGATAGTATAGTTTAGATATTCCGTTGTTAGAAATTTATTTATGCATTTTATTAGTTATAAAATAGCTTAATTGAATATAAATTTAATTATTACTCTTCCATATTTTATACATAAATCTTTTCTTAATAATATGCAGTGAATGCTAGTATTTATAACTACTATAACTACATATTCTAATGCAGCATTCAATTCTCCTTCTAAAAAGATATTAAATTCTTTAAATTAATTTATAAATATTTAAAATACATTTAGAGTTATTATGAAATTATATTAAAAATTTAAAAAGCCAAATTTGCTGTTGATAATGTGATGTTACTCATTTAAAATTATAATAAAAATACATTATTATAAAATAAATTAAATTTCTTAAGTTTAGAAGTGATTAAACCAAGCAATACAATTAGTTCTATAAGTTAAATATTTATAACGGTTCTGCAAGGACCACGAATCAGACAACTCCATCACAATAATGGAATTATATCTTATTTTAGTTTCCTCAATTATTCAATTCAATTCAAATATTTGTAAAGATATGTACAGATATTCTACACATTAAGCAGAGTAACATTTTTACATATCTTTCCTATTACTTCTCTTTCATTCCAAAATATTTTTTATATGAGTAATTTACTATCTTTACTTCGATCACCCATGCTAATAGCATACTAATAGCTTAACTTAAGAACTGCTGGATTAGTCGTTGAAGTAACTGTTGATCTTAGTAAACATGAAGATGAAATTGAATTTTAGGCAGACCCATGATCCATTTTCTGAAGGAATTCACTCATTTTTATCTAAATTAATGATAAATCAAAGACAAGCATAATGTGTAAAGGATGTTTAATAGCTAACAATGGTATCATTTGAATCAACTTAAAATAATATGTAAAAAATATGATTCCGAGTAATTTTCTTTTATTTGTGATATGATTTTAAATGCTGTAAATTCCTATAATTCTAAGTTAATGATAATACAAATGAGCTATTCAATTTGTTTTTTTATCTTCGATGTTATATGTGTGTGTTTATTTAACGAACTATTAAATAGTAATTTTTAACATTTGTACAAACGAGTCTCTATAATATTTTATTTTATTTTAGATTAAATTAATTACATTTATTTCTTATTTTTTTTTATATTTATAGATCAATTATGTTAAATAGAATTTGAATATTAAATTTATTATTTATTCTTAGAAATGAGATCAGAGATAAGAAAACAAAAAACTCAAGTTTATAGTCAAATTCAATTATATTTTGATGAATTTCAAATCAAAATAAAATTATAAACAAAAAAACCAATTATCAAATCGAGAAAAGCCTGTTTAATCTTTTTATTTATGGATCAGCAAATTCTTATTTAATTATAAATGCAATTATACGAATGTCATATATTGAAGTAAAAGTTTTGAATGTAAAACTTATCATATTTCTTAATAATATTTGCATTAATTTGTTAAAACAAATTAGAATTACGAAAAGATTCGTAATTTTAAGATTAATAAAATTAAACATCTACTAAGCACATTTAAATAACACAAAACTTATAAATCATTAAAATCTAGATTAAATAAAGTTATTTATTTTTCAAGCAAAAGTTTCTATCTACTATTTAAAATATAATATTTAATTTCTAATTTTAATAAAGTGCAATGTTGATTCTTCATTTATCAATATTTATATCATTAAAAAACAAAAAACAAAATTAAAAAAATAATTTATGATGATAAATTATTAACCGAGGGCTTTCTTGTATTTTTATTAACTAGTATCCAAGAACAAAATCTTAATAAATTTAATTGTTAATCAGTGACTGTGATATAATTTAATTATTGATTTCATGTTCTTTAAAGAATTTAATGTATTAATATCTTGTCTAACAAATCCGAAATTATTTTGTTTAAGGAATTCAGTATAAATATTATATAAGTAATATGAAATATCTTAATAGTATAAATTGTAATAACAAATTGTGTGTCTAAAATAATTAAAAATAATTATAAGTTAAAGAAAAATATGAATCTAATACTTATATACATAATTTTACAGATAAATATTGAAAAAATCATAATCTATATGTTTAAGGAATTTTAAGTGTTGTTTCAAACAAAAGAAACAATAAAAAAAAAGATTCATTATATTAAAAATAAAAATTTAATTATACAGTTTTTTAATTAAATAATCAAAAAAACAATAATAAATTTGATAGGAATTAAGTGTTTAATTATATTATTGCTAAAATACGTAAAAATAGGAAATTCTAGAAATTAATTAAATATTTAATTATTATCAAATTATAGGAGCCATTGTGTATTACTACCAATTTTGATGATTTTAGTGCTCTAAACCATAATATAAACCCCAATTTTTCTTCAACAACCAAACACTTGATTTCGATGTTTGGCAGGTATTCCATGATTAACATGGTCGTTCGACACCATCAATTGGCGTCGATCTGGCATGGTCACTTCATGTCGATTCGTCGTCGATAGGCTTGAGTTGAGGCAACCAGCAACCAATTCTCACCTTCTAGATCCTAAAACCTAATGCCCCATGCTTGATCCATCGGTGCCAGCAGAGGTAGCTCAAGCTGTTGGGCCATAGTTGGTGTATTAGTGGACTTAACCTCTGCAATGCGCGGAGGCGAGAGAGGTTTCAGTAGTTTGACGATTGATTAGTTTAACCTTAAACTTAAAAGCGTGATATATAACAGGGAAGTTTTAATCAATCAAAACCCCAAAACCCCTTAGTGAGGTTTATAAGTGCTTTGATTTGTAGGGTATTGTTGGGGTCTTATTGGGGTTAGTAGAGAAATTAGGCCAATTTGCAATATGAGAAATAGAAATTAGCGAAATTTAGGGTCTATATATGATGAGAAATATTTAGATTACTGCTTAAGCTTAGGTATGGTACGAGTATTAATATAGATTAATTCAAACCAGTACTGAATTATGCAGCTATAGCAAAGCTCTTACACAAGAGTGCCTCTACTGTTAGGTATCACTGCATGTTAGCTGTTTAGCATTTTAATTCAGGCACTTGAAAGCATCCTGCAAGAAAATAAAAGTTCTCACAGCACCATATTGACTACCTCTGCGACTCGAAGACTTTGAAGTATTGGGCACACTTTCCATTAGACTAGCGAGCTGTGATGTTTCATCGCAAGTTTCCTGACATGCGTATCTCTCCTTAGACTATAGCCAATATTTATAGAAGAAATGGTATTACTTTCAAGACTTTCAACAGAGTGAAGAGAGTGATTGATTTTACAGTGCCATTTTATAGTAATAATTTAAACTATATATATGATTAAATGCAGAGGGCTATTACTAATAACATCAAGTTCATACACGCTGATGAAGCTGTATTCACCTTCAACACTTTTATTAATAAGTCTTGGTATAAGAAGTATGATAATATAGAAGTTTATGACTAAAAAGTGAAGGTAGTCACCCATGCAATATTAGCTGGTATAAGTGAAGATTCAGGCTTAGAGAGTTATGTTATTCACCCTCGCTCTATTAAGCGAGAGTAGTATATAGAGTTCCTACATAAACTCAGAGAGAAGTATAGTAACCAAGAGATCATCCTGTTTGTTGATAACCTTTCAGTTCATAAGACTAAGGAGTCTAAGAAAGCTTATGAAGAGTTAAACATAACTCCTGTATACAACGTTCCTTATAGCCCCTAATTTAATGGAATTGAATTCTACTGGAGCTAAATCAAGACTCACTACAAGAAGCTGCTGCTGTATCATCTTATGCATGACTTGCCCATCGATACAGTTGACTTAATTCAAAGCAGCTGTAAGAGAGTGAGCATAGATAAGACAACAATTTGTGCTAGAGAGGGAAGAATGAATGTTTATAAATAAGTTTTAGATTTAAACGAATGAATATATTCACATATTAAATTAACCCAGAAAGGGATTTGGCTTCTCTTTCTTCTCCTCTTCTTATGGCTTGCCTGGGCCCATGTTTCTTCTCTTAGTGCCAGCTCCTGCATCTATATTCATTTCATCTGGCTTTTAAACATCTTTATAAAGTCTCTTGCTAACTTCATATATTTTCTATGACTTTCTCTCTCTGTGAACCTTTGCATTCTCTTTCATTAGGAATATACCAGTCCCAGATTTCCCTATAAAGTTATAAATCAATGCTTACTAGAGAGGTAAGGATGCTTCTTAAGCTCAGCGAGCCAGGCCTCACTTATTAGTATGCCTTGCTTCTTTTAATCTTCAGGAGAAATAGAGTAGCGTTTTTTGTGAGCTTCTTCAATGATCTCTTTGAGATAACTCTCTCTTAAAGTGCCAAGAACACCAAAGAAGAAGCTCCTTTCTGGAAGCTTGTTGGAGAGTTGTTTCTTGGTAGGAAGATAAACAACCAACTCTTCATCATTCATCGCATCCTCGTAGAGATTAGTGACTGAAATCTCTGGGTAGTTTGGTGTATCTATCAACTTTATTTCATTGTTTTTAAAGGCTTTCTTCTCATCGCAGAGTATAGCTTTTAAGAATGAAATTTTGGTACCTTCCATCGTTGGAAGGAATAAACCCACTATAGTATATGATTAAGTATATGTCACATGCTTACCATGCCGAGTGAGGTATCGATAGAGATCTTCCTTGCTTCTAAATCTTGAGATCATTTCTTAAGCTTCAACCCTCTTCATATCAGTACTTATAGATTCCATCCCTGTTCCTTCTCTTCTTATTGAATTTCAAATTATAATATATAGAGTTCTGGATCCTATTATTAAAAATCTTAGTATTAAATATGGGCATCTTATAGGAGGTCAACCTGGTAAGGATACGTGGAGAAAGCTGGCAGAAGCTGTATCAAACTTTAGAGATGGAGCTCCATTATTATCAATTTAGTTCCATTAAATTAGTACTAAATTTGTTTAAATTTAATTAGTACGGTACTAAATTCGTTTAAATTTAATTGGTACCAATTTAATAGTACCAAAACTTAATTAGTACCAAGTTTTAAACTAATGAGGTTTTAATGGAAAAGTTCCAAAATGGTTCAAAACCTAATTGGTACCAGTACCAACTCAATTTTATACTTGGTTGGTACCTAAATCGAAATTATTAAGTATGAAATAAGAAAAATTATATTTATAAACAAAGCATAAATATGATCTCTAACACCTTATATTCAACCGTAATTGTTGTCGTATCAACTCCTATACAGAGTGACTATAGCCAGAATAGTTATTAGAGCTTTATAATAGAAATTTAAATTTGAATTTAAACATGGCGTCCAACTTAAATCGTAAGGCAGTTTCTCTTGGAACAGGTCAATCATTACTCAACTTTGGCTCCTCCAAGAAACCAGAAGTAATTTATATTGAAAAGGAGGTTGAGCTAAGAGCTCTAGAGTTTGAAGCTGAGGTCTTTAAAATATAAGTTTAAAACAAGAAGTAGAGTGCAGAGATAGGAGTTTAAATATAAGTTGAATTGGTTGAGGAAGATAAGGAACAGCAACCAATTGAAAAAATTAAAACATTTTAATGTGAAGACTGCTAAAATTTCTTCTCAACTGAGTCGAGTTTGAAGAGGCACATTAAAGAAGTACATTCTGGCAAAGCCAAGATTTATTTTAAACATGACAAAGTGGATGGAAGGTACCAATGCACAACATGCATGAAGTCTTATACTCACTCAGCCAAAGTAAAGAGGCATATGCAAAAGCACCACTTAAGTGAATTCCTAATTAAAGATAAAGAAACTTAAAAGCTTATACCTGCTAAAAGAAAAAATAACTCTCTTGAGTCATAAAGAGAACAGGAGGAAAGGCTCAAGAGGCAGAAGCGTTTTGAATCAATGAATCAGCCAGCAAATGGTACTCTTATAGCATGTCTTTAAGAGAGAGCTATGTATATACCTGCATTGAATGCAATTGATATTGAAAGCTGTATTGAAAATTACTTGCATTTTGACTTACCAAACAAGGCTAAGCTGATAGTGGTTGATGAGTATGCTTACAAAGTATATCCTTTCAAGTATCTCATTAAAAATGAGCAGTATCAAAATGAATTTGCAAATGAATACATAATACTGAGGGAGGCTTAGAAAAAATAGTTTAAGAACTTGCTTAGACTTGATGGAGTTATTCTTGGGCATGGCTTTGTTGCATTAAGACTGAAAAAGTTTGAAATGACTTTAAGAGAGTATCTCTATCATAATAGATACCCAGATGATTTAAATGAGATACTGTCAGAAATGATTAAGGGTGTTTAAGAGCTCCATGAACTTGGGTATGTACATAGAGATTTTAAGCCTGAAAATGTTATGTTAAATCTCTGTCCTTTAGAAATTGTAGTCATTGATTTCAATAGAGCAATAAGATAAGAAATTGTGACTTTGGCTAAGGTGCTTGGCACTCCAGGATACTTTCCAATCAGGGAGAAGTGGACTAATGGCTCTGTTTAATGGGATGTATGGGCAGTTGCTGCCATAATCTTAGAGTGCGATATGGAAAATATGTCTTACTTTGGAACAAAGCACGAAAAATAATCAATAAGTTTGGCTTCTAAACATATACAACAGGAAGATGTCTGCAATGAAATCAAGAAGCTTGTAGAGATGATAATCGTGAGAGCTCCAGCTTATCCAAGATAATCGCTAGAAGACATACATGAAGCACTCAAGAGTGCTAGATTCAAGAGGTACCACAAAGATAAGCAGATAAAATTTGTTTGAATTAAATACAATAATACTCATTAAATATTCATTAAATTCACAAAAAACCTGCGTTTTCTCTACTAACCCCAATAAGACCCCAACAATACCCTACAAATCAAAGCACTTATAAACCTCACTAAGGGGTTTTGGGGTTTTGAATTAATTTAACTTTTCAACTGCTATTGATGCTTGTCTTGACTGGTTCAAGAGCTCCTGCAACTCCACTCATCGTCATTGATCACTGTCTCATAAGAACCCATGTCTGATGGTAGGGCACCACTGTTTGACGCTGAACTGAACACCCAGAGCTTGTTGACATCACTCTTGGTCATGGCTTTAAGGATTTGGGAGAGCTTCTTAATAGGTGAATCCTATAAAAAGTTATGATTACTGTCCTTACTTGCTGTTTGCCTGCTCCTGGCTGAGGTGCCTCTTGATGTATGAGAACAGCTCCTCATTTGGGTTGAGCCAAGGCGAGTACTCTGCATTCAAAACCCCAAAACCCTTTCAGTAGTTTGATTGAGTTTTTGATTGATAAAAGTAGACTATTAGTGCATTCTTTATTAGGGTTTTAATAGGGTTTATGTAGGGGTTTAATGTTTAAATGTAATGAATAGTAGTGTGTATTAGAGGGGTTTTATTTTTACTATTCACTCAAACAATACCTTGGCATCATGTGCTAATTTTCTAAATTTGATATCTCCTATCCAGTTGATCATTTATTCTATTGTTTGCTCTGCTCTGTGGTTTGGTCTTAAGATAATCTGCTCAGCCATATCTTTCATTTTACCTTTTATCTTATTCTAGTCTAGATATTGCTGTATTCTCTGCTTTGAATCTTTCTCTCTCTTACAGCTATAGTAATCATTTCTTGGCATATCGCATTCAGCAATAATTGCTGCTAGAGCCCATACATCCCACTTAATATCACCATCTCTCCAGTCCTCCCTTTCTGGGAAGTATCCAGGAGTACCATAAACGTTGCCAAGTCCTGAAGCTTCAACTCTTTATGATCTATTGAAATCAATTATTACTACTCTGAGAGGTGAAAAGTCAAGTATTATATTCTCAGGCTTCAAGTCTCTATGAACATATCCTAAAGTGTGCAATTCTTCTATGCCTTTGCAAACATTTGTAAGAATAAGAGGTAGCTACTTTGGAATCCTTTAATCTTAAATGTAGTCTCTTAATGTCATTTAATATAGAGGTAGGCGAAAAGCAACATGATCTTGAGCAAGGAGTATTGCATCGAGCTTAATTATAAATCTGCACTGTCTATCCCTTGCTTTAGTAAGAGCTTAGTACTCATTGACAAATTCCATTTGATACTTGTCATCGCATTTAAAGTAGTTGAATGGATAAATCTTGTATGCGAACTGCTTATCAGTTATGACCTTTTTCTCAAACTTGTCCTCAAGTATAAGATAACTTTCCTTACATTCTTTAAGGTCAATTACATTTAAAATTGGAAGCTTTAGTGCTTGTATCTTCAGAGTGATTTTCACTATCTCAGAAGCTGGGAGGTTTCTAACTGCTTTAATAAGCTTATTTTCTTTCTTAACTCTTTGTTCCAAGGATTCTAAAGGGTCTCTTGGCTTTCTTTTTTGAAGGAAGACCTCACCAGTCTCAGGATCTATGACTTCAAACTTCTTGCCATGATGGTTTTATAGGTGAACTTTTAAATCCCTTGAATGGTTATATTGCTTATTGCAATAAGGGCAAAAATATTTTCCATCTATCTTATCATGCTTAAGATAGAGCTTTGGCTTGTTAGAATGCTACTCTAAGATATGACGCTTAAGAGCAGATTTATAAGTGAAGTTCTTCTCACACTCTTCACATAAATGTAATGCTTTAATTTCTTTTTTCTCTTCCTCCTCTTCAACCATTTTTATTGGAACTTCGCATTGAATTTCTTAGCTCTGCATTTCTATTTAACAACTGAATTGTTATTCAAAGTCTGAGACCTAAGGTTAAAGAATTTCAGGTTCGTACTAGGTAAATGCATCACAAGTCTCAATTTTCTTTTGATTCATGAAGGAAAGTTTTTGCTGCCTAATGCCAAGTAATGCCGCTTTTCTTAGTAAGTTACCGCTCATTTTATAAATACTATTAATAATTATATAAGCTGTTTAAATTCTACCTTTATATACAAGTAAGAGCACATTCTCAAAGATTTAGAGAAGATTAATGGGAACAGAGTGAGAGACATTAGTTTTATATTTCTAAAATTTTGAGATAAATTATATATTATTTCATCCATTTTATACATTAAAATGCACCTAAATTTAATTTTTTTAATGCACCACCTAATACGGTTTTGAAATTTAATTTAACCTCCCCTAATTAAGTTTTAAATAAATTAGGAGCACCACCTAATTAAACTAATTATTATTAGGAGCAATTTAATGGAGAAAGTTTGATAAAAATGGAAGTCAAACTTTGAAACTTGGAGAAAGTTCCTCCATCTTTATCTATTTATCTGATTCAGGCTGACCTCCAATTGGATCTCCCTATTTAGTAGTAAAATTTTAGTAAGTTTAGAATGGATATCCATAATTTTAAATTCCATTATTGTAGAAATACATTTGAATTTGGAAAATTAATTATAATTAAATTAAATATAAATCAAAATCGTGGCAGTTAAAGTTGGCCAATTTAAACGATCTTGGGCTCATTCGATAGAGAATTCAAAATTAGCTGGACTTTATTATTGGCGGTACTATTTTATCGCATCCCTGGAGCGAGATAACTTGACTTTAATTAAACTCATCTAAATTCATTAAATTATACCCTCACATTAAAGTGAAGTTATCTCGCTCCAGGGATGCGATAAAATAGTACCGCCAATAATAAAGTCCAGCTAATTTTGAATTCTCTATCGAATGAGCCCAAGATCGTTCAAATTGGCCAACTTTAACTGCCACGATTTTGATTTATAATTAATTTAATTATAATTAATTTTCCAAATTCAAATGTATTTCTACATAAACATTTATAGAAACTGGAAGCAAGATGGAATCTATGAATGATGCAATGAAGAGAATTTAATCTCAAGATTTAATAGGAAAATTCAGAAGTAAAAATGATCTTTACAGATACCTGGTATAGCAAGGTAAGTTATTACTTATAACTAACTTATTAACCATAGTTGAATTGTTCTTGCCAACACAGGAGGGAACAAAAATATCATTCTTAAAAGCATTGTTAAGTGAAGAGCAAAAAGCTTTTAAGTCTAATGAAATCAGAATGATCGAGATACCTAACTACCCTGAAATATCAGTGACAAACCTATATGACGATTCCATGAGTGATCCGGACGTAGCTATCTACCTTCCATCAAAGCAACAGCTCTCAAATAAGTTGCCAGAGAGAAACTTCTTCTTTGGTGTTCTTGCAACTCTGAAACCTGAGTACTTAAATGAAGTTATTTAAGAAGCTCATAAGAAACGCTACAGCATCTCTCCTGAAGAAAAAGAGAAGCAAGGTATTAAAATAAGTGACACCTGGCTGTAGGAACTTTAAAAGCATCCTTTCATCTCAAGTAAGCTTAGTCTTCTAACTTTATAGAAAAACCTGGTACTGCTATATACTTGATGAAAGAGCGCAGCAAATTAAACAGAGAGAGAAAGTCTCAAGTAAAACATGAATTGAGTAAGAGGCTCTTCAAAGATTTATAAAAGCCAGAAGAGATGAACATAGATGCAGGAGCTGGCACTAAGAGAAGAAACATGGGCCCAAGCAAGCCTTAAGAGGAAGAAAAGAAAGAGAAGCCAATTCCCTTTACAGGAAAATTTAATATGTGAACTTATTCATTCGTTTAAATCTAAAACTTATTTATAAACACAAAATCTCCCTTCTCTTGCACGTACTTTAGCTTTATCATCGCTGACTCTCTTAGCAGCACTCTTAATAAAATCTACTGTATCTATCTTTAAGTCCTGCATCAAGTGATAGAGTAGCAATTTCTTATAATGACCTTTCAATAACCCCCAATATAATTCAATACCATTGAACTGAGGACTGTAGGGAACATTAAATACAGGTGTTATGTTTAGCCTTCATATTCATTCCTTGAATCTTTAGTTTTATGAACTGACAAGTTATCAACGAATAGAAAAATCTCTTAGTCAGCGTACTTATCTCTTAGTTATTGCAAGAACTTAATATATTATTCAGTCTTTATAGAGCGAGGGTGGATAACATAAGTCTCTAGGCCACTATCTTCACTGATTCCACCAAGGATTGCATGAGTTTATATCTTAACCTTTTAGTCATAAACTTCTATATTACTATACCTCTTGTACCAAGACCTTGATATAAATGTATTGAATGTAAATACAGCTTCATCAGCGTGTATGAACTTTATATTATGCTCTTAAGACCTCTGCATTTAATCGAATATATAATTTAAATTAGTCTTATAAAATGGAACATTAAAGTCAATCACTCTCTTAATGCGATTGACTGTCTTGTAAGATATTCCGTTCTTTTTATATGTTAGCTATCGATTAAGCAGATATGTGAAGCTCAGGAAATTGGCGATGAAACATCACAGCCTTCTATGCTAGAGAGAAATGAGCCCAGTATTTAAGAGTCTTATCCTTAATAAGATATTTAATATGATGCTGCTAAAATTCTAAGGGTCTCTTAGGCTTAGAATTGAGATGCTATCTCTTTAAATTCAATGCTAATAGACAGTGAGACCTCACAGTTGCTGGAGATTTATGGAGTAGCCTTGCTATAGACGTAATTCAGAACAGGCTTGAGTTATTCACTATATTCATCACATCCAGATCGCAACTTAAACAATAAATCTAAATACTCATTGTCATAAACTGACCCCAAACCTCACATTTACTGACTTAAAATACGAATATTTAAACATAAAACCCTTACATAAACCCTATTAAAACCCTAATAAAGTAAGCTTTAATAGTCTACTTTTATCAATCAAAAACTCAATCAAACTACTGAAAAGGTTTTGGGGTTTTGATTCTGCCATCTAGTTCCCAGATACATCCGTTTTTCTCCATATAGCAAACGAAGTTTATAAATTTTCTTAAAGTTGGTTATAAATTACTTAACTAAAAGTGACCAGGTGGTTAGTCAGCTTTTGGTTAAGCATCACTTTAGCTTACAAATTCTTGATTCACTTCATGTAGTGAAGAAATTGCATTTGAAGGTTCCTCAGGATTCAGTTCTTCTACACTGAGGTAGGCACCTCGCTCCTCTGGCGAAGAATTTCTATTCACTTTCATAAACTTGTCCAAATACGAGCCTTCTATTGGTCCTCCTCAACGGTCAACAGTATTGGCTAAGAAAATTTAAAACTTGAAAAGAAATCTTACATAATGCGTGTAAAAGCGTTATAACTCCACAAGCATTCGCTATATTTTATTTGATAAAGAGAGGTGACTAAGTACTTACAATTAAAATTTGAATTAATATGAAAAATTATCTAGAAATCTTGAATGACGTGAAGATAAAATTTTTAATTTATTTTATTATAAATCTTATTTCTGTTCCCAGACTTCCTATGCAATCATATCTTTATGTTAGTTCTTGATAGAATATAGTAGTATTATTGCAATTACAGGTTCTGGAATTGTACTCCTCCGAACTTCAGAATCCAAAGCATAAACATCATAAAATCTATAGAGTAAAGTAGGATAACCTAGTCTTGTAGCAAAATTGGTAAAAATTCTTGGATTGCCCTCCAAACACATCCAAGAAGCCTAAGATTTTTCCATTCAAATTTTTTATAAAACTAGAAATTTATTCAACTCTTTTATATTGATTTCCTAAATTCATGAATCAACAATCAATTTGCTCTCTTTAACTTATTTAGAGTTGATAAGTTTAGTCCATTTTCTTTATTAATTATAGAGTATTCTAGGATCTAATCAAATAATGAAGTAGCTTAAGAAAATAGCCAATAATAATTAGATTGTATAGCTCAATGAAGATTAGTTTTCTTAAGAAATTACAAAGCTTTAACTAAAAAAACCGCATCTAAATTTTTACTCTACTACTACCAATCAATGTTTATATTTTTAAAAGTGATTAATGTTTAATCTTTTCATATTTTTAAATTCTCATAAGAAGGAATCTGTTAGTTCTTTAGTAAAACAAAAACGGGATAACATAGCAGATTTGATAGCTCTCGATGCAGAAACACTCGAAAGAAGATTATAGTAAAATACAAGGATTTTACAAAAATATTCCCAATACGCTATTGATCAAGCCAAGATTAATCTTGAAAGAGTTGGTCATCTGAAATAGAAATTGGAATAAGTTATGAGTAAGTGTAGAGAAATGAAAACTTTATCTGCTAGCAATCTATCCTCAATATAAGTCTAAAATAGTAGGGGATAGTCTGATTTAAATTCCAAGATGTAATCTCATAATATCTAGTCAATAAAAGATTAAAAATATTAGTCTTATTATTTATCTAATAGTGAATTATCCAGAGTAAACTTTTAAATTTATGAAGTCAAGAGGTGTGTAGAATAACACCTTCTAACAATTAAGAGATCAAGAGCTCAAAGACATAGACACTTTATTCAGGAAACTTACAAATCAACTCAATTCTTACGATCATCATTTGGCTTAGATATCTAAAATGAACGATTTAGAGATGTTAGAATTCAAACTCTTGTAATTTGGAGTGTAATTGTCATAAGTTCAGATACACATTAAAGATAAAGAATAAAAATTGACAAAAAATGATATGCAACATAACGAAGCTTAGACAAAAGATGACATTAATTATAAACAAATGAAAACTCTTAATGACGCACTA
This sequence comes from Oxytricha trifallax, assembly GCA_000711775.1. Lineage (NCBI taxonomy): Eukaryota > Ciliophora > Spirotrichea > Sporadotrichida > Oxytrichidae > Oxytricha > Oxytricha trifallax. The sequence continues at coordinate 40,366 of ARYC01017175.1, forward strand.
AATAGGAGAGCAGTCATGAACTAAATAGATGAAGAATTCGATTAAAATTCTCAGCCAATTAATATAGACAAATCCAAGACTATTAAACAAAGCAAGAGAGTCAAAGATGCTAAAATGAATTGGCAAGCAAAAGTATAGTCAAAATTAGATAAGAAGAAAGCAAGTCAAATAAATTAATACTCAGATTAATAAATTAATGCAACTTATGTAGAGAAAAGCGATCATACTAAAACGGTGACAATAATGAGTCAAGACTAAGATTCAAGTAGAAATCGGGGTGTGAGAAGGGACATAGATAAAAATTTAAAAGATGAAGACAATAACAGTTTTACGAGTAGTTGTGACAGCGAAAGCCAAGAGGATAATAGTAGCTTTAGGGAAAAGTAGATTCCATAGCACAATTAAGCTGAGAACTCTCATCAAGAAATACTTAGTACAAATATTAAGCTTGATATACTCAACACCATCAAACAAGATTAAAATTTGATTACTAAAAGGAGGTAGTTAGATAGACAACCAGAAATGTAAAAATCCAAAAATCATTTCCAACTAACCTAAGATGGATCTAGAGTCTTTAGAATTGAAGATGAAAGCTCTTATCAATAATTGAATAAATCAATGGAAAATATCGCTTCCAAGATGCCTTTATTTTTAGTTCGACAAATCGAACCTAAAATAGAAAAGTAATATGTACAAGATAAACTGAAAGAGCAAGTTCACAAACGAAAACTTGAAGAAGAGCAAAAGAATTAGCAAAACAAAATCCTGAAAGTATACACTTAATTTATCTAAGAGTCTCATTAAGAGGATCTTATAAATATTAATAGAAATGATGAAACAAGAAATGACCAAATGTCTATGACTAGAAGAAATGCAAGAATAGAAACTGAATAAAGTTATGAAGATAGCACGAAAGGAGAGTTATGGTTGTTTAAAGCGACTTAAACAGAAAAAAATTGTCAATAATTCAAACGGTTTGAATAGTAAGAAAGTTATGTAACAAACATTTGATGTTAAGCAATTTTCTAATGAGGAATTTTAAAAGAAAGGGATTTAACAAATTTATTTGCATAATGAGAATCTCTTAATGCTAACAAGTAAGATTAATTAAAGTTTTTAATAATAAATATAGATAATAAGAGAATGTTTATATCAGCGAATTTGGATTCAGAGTAACTCAAGCAAATATCAGAGTTAGAAGATATTTATATTAATTCAATTGGCATTAACAATAATCAAATACTAGTTTCATACAGTAAAAACAATTATTTTAAACATTAACTTCATTACAGACTAAGGGAAAGTTTTAACTTTGAAAGATAGAGTGGAGCACATGCCATAGCTGAGTATTATGAAAAAAAACTTCAAAAACTTAGTTGGAAGCCACACTTTTTATTTAGGACAAGAAATAAATGACGATATTTATTAAATTGGTTATATGCAACCAAACACTTAAGAAAAACTCCCACCTCAGAAACAAGTTCTCTACTATGAGAAGATCAATTTGTAAGAACATATTATTTATAACTTACTCTTTATTATACAGCCCTGTCCATTCTATAAAAATCTAGTAGCTAAGTCTTGGAGAATACCATGTTATTGCACTAGCTTAGAATTTCAAGGCCTATACATGGGGCTCAAATTCTCATGGTCAACTTGCACAGTCTATTTCAAACACTAATTCAAAAACTAATTTACCTAATGAAAATGAGACACCTTTTATTAAACATCCTCATTAGATAAATACTTCAATTAGGTTCATTAGGTTTGTGCTTATGGTAACTCAACTGCTATATAATATAAATATATTAAAAAATATTTTTTCAAAAAATAGATTTAGAGTATGTTGATTTCTTTAAATTGCTATATTGGATGAGCTAAATAACTTATTAACTTGTGGGAATAATGATCATGGGTAATTAGGCCACAAAAATGACAGTTATGATTTTTCAGATTTACTGCAACGAGCTAATAAAGATTTAATAATTGAAGAAGTAGTATAATTAAGAGGATTTCATAATACTTTCTCGTTTTTAACAAAATCATAAGAGATTTATGTATGTGGCGAGTTTAGCATTCCCTTTGAAGGAAAAGCATTTAAAAACTTTTTAATATATAGAAATAATATTTTTGTTTATAGAAATAATATGAGTCAATATTAAAAGCCGAATTAAAGAAAGGAAGAGAATATGAGTAAATTATCTTTAAGCCATCGAGAATAAGATTTTTGTTAGACAAGAAGATAAGATGTAAAATCATGAATTATCAGATAAATAAAAATAACTTAGTACTATTGACAGATATAGATCCTTACTGTGCAAAAGTTAAACTTATTTGATTGCATTAATCGTGATAAAAATCTAAATGAACATTTAATTTTGATTCTAATTAACTAATAAATCACTTAATCATTCCCAAAAAATAATTCTTTTTATATATCTATCTATCATCAAAATTCTTTAACTAATATCTTCTAAGTAGACCGATTATTCATCATTATTAATGCTAATTATTAGCTACTTTATTCATGATCACAAACCCCCTTACAAAGCTCCTCACTAATTTCATCATCCTTTGAGTATAGAGCAATTTTACTATATTTCCCTTGTGCATTAACACTCAAAATCATTTACTCATTTTTATCTATTAGCGTCTAGCCATTAATTATAGTTATCACAGACCCCTGCTGAAGTTAATCCTGCTGCTAGGATGTCAAGTTTAGAAGTTGCAAACGCATAGATGCATACTAATCGAAAACTGTAAGATTATATATTGAAGACTAGCACTCAGGAAGTTAAGTTTAAGGGATGAATGTAGGTGGCTGATATAAATCTTAAATGCTCTTTGGACTATTGAAGTCATCGTGTGTGAAGGAGGTATTTTTATTATTCTTGATATTGAAAGTGGAATAAGTATAACTATCCAAAATATCTAAATCTTGTGTATTTTATTTATCAAGTTGTTTGTATTTCTTCACAAATGAATCTATTTTGTAAACTTTTACTATTGTGCTTACAAAGTGATCATCTACCTTCAAATGACTTAGATTTTTTAAACTAAAAGAAATATCAACAAAACAAAATAGTGAATTCTATTTAATGTCTTCATTCTAAAAACTCAAAATTTTATTTGAAAATTATAGTTATTAAAATAAGTTTAAAATCTAAATAAAATAAGTAAAAATAAATTAAAATAATAAATCTAAAAAAAATTATGGGTTTTATTGTCATCAATAAATTCTATTACCATTAATTATAATTAATTTATAATAATTATACCATTATAAATTTTACAATCAATTATGTCATCATAATATTCCTATTTATTATATTTTATAGTAGTAAAGAGTTTAACGTTTAAATAGAACTTTCTTTGCAGGAGTAAGGCTAACCCCAATAAGACCCCAACTTTACCCTACAAATCAAAGCACTTATAAACATCCCTAAGGGGTTTTGGGGTTTTGATTAGTCGTCAGAATACAAGCAGCTGATGTTTGTTACACAAATTGATATTACTAATAGAGTGACTAGAAACGAATTTATATTATAATTTATAGGTTTCATGTTTTGAAATGAAATAAATTATTAATAATTTTGATTAAATTACTTTAGATTATATAATTAGCAATATTTCTAATTATAATTATTATAGTAATTTTTAATACATCATAGATTTATTGCATAATAAATTAGTTAAAAAAACATTTACTTTATATTAAGGAGATTACTAAGACATAATTTTTTAATTTAATATGTTTCATTTTTACTGTGCAATAATGAACAACGTAGAGAAACTTGTAATAAGTGCATGATCATTCGCAACTCTGGTATTCCAACTATTGAAAGTACGTTGACCCTTCAAACAGCACTCATTTAACACCTTTGCCTATATAATCATGCTACTCATTACTTACTCTCTCATTGTGCGAATATTTTATATAATAGCTTTTTCATTATGATTAAATCTATATAGAGTCAATCAATACCCTTTCATAAGATGCCATATAAATTTTCAGAAAAAAAAGAGTTAAAAATTAAGTGAATAATTTTTCTTTTTCGTTGATAAGGATGGTATAAGTGCATAGATGCAAGGATTTATTCAGACATACCCCTCAATAAATTTAGTAATATGCTCGTACTTGCTCAGCAACTAGTTTGTTTATGATTTACTTAGGTGTTTAATATTAAATTTAATTAAGATTAAACAGAAATCATGAGAAAACTAAGTAATATAAAAGTTTGAATAGTTTTAGAATTTTTATACTAATAAAATTTAATAAAAAAATGTTTGTAGTGACCTAGATTATATTCATAGTGATAATATACTTTGTGTACGCAATTTCTCTGCCCCAGAATTTCGACAAATAATTCCAGGACATATTCTATTTCATAGCAATTTTTGAGATTATAGTCTCTCTTCTACTTATGTGTTCAATTCTCCTCTATGTAAAAAGAATAATATAATTCAATCAACGCTATGGAAGATTTACCTTCGCACTTCATTTGTTTATCATTGCAAATGTAATGGCAGGTAGTTTGAATTTCTACTTGGTTAGCCGCTATATAAAATTATTATATTGAGTATTTAATAAAGAAGATTTATTGAGCACTAGTATTTAAGCTCTTTTTAAATTATTAACATTTTGCATAAAATGGGTAGCGGAGGGTATGACCCAATAAGAGACATGAAATTCAAGAATGAAATAATGTGGGCTATGATTTTCGTGCCATTCTACATTATAACTGAATTCCTCCCAGCCATAGCTATGGATAAATACAGTGAAAAGCAGTAAAGACACGATGAATTGATGGGCATTAACCATAATATTGTCCCAAATGAAAATAGCAATAATAATAACGCACAATAGAACAACGGCAATTAAGGGGGTACAGAAGCTCCACTGATGCAGTAGCCATGAATCGAAGATTATTCTAACAATAATAATGATAACAACATCTAAATGAGAGAGTATTGAAATAACTAACCTATAATAAGTAGTATTAACATAAAAACCAATAATATTTAGCAAAGGTTTTGCAAGCGAAGCATCTGTAAATAAACATAGCAAGTTAATCATAAAAGCATATTAATAAAAAAATCAATTCTTTTTGTTTTAATTCTTAACTATACAATTATGATGCTTTTATTCATTATATCTTAATTTGAACATTCAACTACAGTCTATTTATATTTAACTTAAATTTATCATAATTAAACTATTCATGAATGAATTTATTAAACAAACGCAGTTTATTTATAGGTTTTATTTACTTTATTGTATTTATTATTGTAGAAAAATATTAAGAATGCCAGAAAATTTTGAGAAATATACTTCGGTCTATAAGTTATAATAAACTATTCATCATAAATATATAATGTGGTAGGAATTTTCATAAAATATATATGAAAGATTTAATGAATTTTATTGTAGAACTAAATTAAATTTTTTTGACATTTTTTGAAAATCAATTTTAAGTTGAAAAATAATTTTGACATTTTAAATTTTATATTCAAGTTAATAAAATATGATTACCAATATTTTGAAAGAAAGATATCGAAAAATGTTAGATTTTTTAAATATTTTGACTTGGCTATAATATAAATTTACTAAAAAAATCATCAATAAAAATGACTCCCACCTTTATTTTTTAAATAATTTATTTAAAATAAATTTGATAAATTGGAAATAATTTTTAAATTAATTTTTTAAAAATCATCTAAAACTATATTTACTGATTAAATTTTCAAACTTCTCAAATTTTTGAATAGAATTATACTATATTTAATTAACATTAAACATAAATATTAATTCATATTCTAACAATATAATATGTTTAATTATTAATATTATTATTAAAACAATCAAAATGATATTAAATTTAGATAAGGCCATATTTATATCAATGGGCTTTTTTCTACTTTTTTTGGCATATATGTCTTGTTCAACAATTTCTTCAAAGGTATTTATTTTTCAATATATAATCATAATTTTTAAGGGATATATTTAGAAAAATTATTTTAATCAAAAAATATAATAATTATCCAAAACTAATTTATTATGAAAATAAAGTCTAATAATTAAATATGTATCCCATATTTTTAAACTTTAGATATTGAAGGATTTTGGGTTTAATTCGCTTGGCTTCTATTCAGTTGCCCTGGTTTACCTATTTTTTTGGATTAATGAGCCCATTTTCCTCTGAAGTGATTGAGAAATTCGGATCACGTTTTGCTGTTAAAGTTGGGTCATTCAGCTATTTCTTGTATATTTCAGCATTTTCAAAAAGAGTTACTTTTTTATTTTGAATTTCAAGTAAGAATAATTTTAAATCCATTCAAATATGTTTAAAATTCTAAATGTTGAAATAAGAATAGCATTACTCTTCCCCACATTGAAAGAATAATATCCAGATTCATAATCTGTGATATTTAAAACATATAAAATTTACATAATCCGAGAATTAGTTATTGTAAATATAAATATATCAGCTTTTATATAATTTATAATTTTGATATTCACAGATGGGTTCATAATCTCAATAATAATAATATTTGCAAAAATAAACGGAATAGGTAGTTCTTTGCTTTGGTGCGGCCAAGGCCAATACTTAACAGAATGCGCAAATGAAACTAGCAAAGGGCTGTTTTTTGCAATTCTTAATGGAATTAGTAATTCATCACAATTGATTGGAAATATCTAAATTAAAGTAATAAGGTAATTTTAATATACTTAATATCCGAGGATTACATAATTGAATTATTCATTAAAATTTTAACTTATTGAAATATCATGTCTGCATTACTATTGGCAAATATCGATAAATTTACTTACTTCATTATAATGGCTAGCATAGCAGCTTTTGCTTCAGTTTTCATTCTGTTTTTGAGACCTCCTAGATCAGCTATTGAATATGAAGAAAGTCAAACTATTACTGTTTACAAGTAAACTTTAATAAATAATAATATAATTTCCTCTTTAAAAAGATAAAAATTGCATAACTACTTATTAGTTTAAGGTAAAGACTTTAATCAGCAGTCAGTAGAGAAGAAGATAAATCAAGGGGACACATGTATGAACGAGACAGTGCGTACTTTTACCGATTCAAATTTCAAAGACCTGCATAAAATTACTAAACTAAGGTAATCAAGACCAAACTCAAAACTTATTAAGTCACAATAAACTATTACAAAGCCTAAGAAGTCCACTTCAGAAAGTTTGAAAGGGACTTTTAATCTTTTACAAACTAAAAAATGATGATTTTAGTGCCTTATATAGCACAGGTAGGTATAACTAACGGGCTGTCTTCTGGTATATTTGTTCCGATGCTCTCTGCTACTATGGGAAAAATTCATCACAGGGGTATCAATTAGAGCAATCTTTGTTCGTGATGTCTGCACGAGGAGCAGGTGAAATATTTGGAGGTTTCTTAATGAATTACATAATCAAACGCTATATCAATCAAAAAAGCTGGCATAATATTTCATACTTTCCTGAGCTCAGTTGGGTTTATCTTTGATAGTATATACCGCGATATTTTAATATAATCCTCTAGCTTATATTTTTTCTTTTGCTTTTGGCATGATGGAGAGCGCTTCTAATACTCATTTAGGCATGACTTGTGGATTTGAATTTGATGATTATTTTATTATTAAATAACCAGTATATTTAAATAGTTTTATAGCATCTTGATTTTTTAGTTTTAATCAGTTATAACAATTGACTATGAATCTAATCAGGAATCTTAGTATATTTTTTTACATATATCAAAATAAGATGATTTGAACGTGGAAGCTATGGGAATAAACTACATGATAAAACCTTTGTTCATTTGCATTTCAGTATTCATTGAAAGTGCAATTGACAGTACTTAAAAATAACAAATGCTGACATACTACTCTCTCTGCTTCATGCTCTATCTTTTTTCTTACGCGCTTGTGTATTTTAAATTTCCTTTCAGAGAGGTGAAATAGAGCATTATACATAGCAATAGCAAGGATATCTCACATTCCTAGATTTCATAATGAACAAAATTTCAAATTTAAAATAGTTTTGTACTATGAAATAATGATATATCTTATGGGAGGGGTTATTTACTATCGAATGATATAAAATAATTAGAATTTATAAGTATTGCCGATATTTTACGAGAGAAAATTAATTTCCTATAAATTAATTACCAAATACTCTCTTTGATGTAAAGATATTATAAAAAATTTTGAATAAGCTAGTAAAATTTTTATTAAAAAAAATAAAGTGTTTGTTTTCTAACATAGCTTTATATAGAGTCTGAACACAAACTAAAACGCTACTCTTTTCTGTGATGATTGGTGGGATGTTGCTGAAACCTCAACCTCCACTCAACTCCTCGTTGCAACTTAAGTTATCAAAGATATCCACTTAAAGCAGTACTTTTAATTTATTACTCCCCACTTTAATTTGGGATTTACATTAGTATTTTAATAAAATAATTTTCTCATAAGAAAAAAATAAATAGTGAAATATATTAAAATTAGACAAATGATTATATATCATTTTTGAAGCAGGCTATATTGAAAAGCTAAAAATACGAAACAATATCAATAGGCGTGATATAAATTCTATCACTTACTTGCTAATGATTAGTTAAACGCAGAGTTGAAGCACCAAGTCAATAATTCACTCAAAAACATGATGTTCTTCACACACTAAAATTTCCTTATTCTCATTCAAATCATAATTCATAATAAAATATTTCAATAGTTAAGTTTCTAAACAACTTCAGAAATTATGAAGAATTTAGTTTAAAATTATGTTTTTAGTTTAATACATATCATTATATAATATTCATTTAAGTAATAAGCTAATAATATTTAAATAAAACCCTAAAATATAATCTTATAATTTGTAGAGCTTTTATAAAGTAAAATTAAAATCATTTAAGAGAATATAAAAAAATAAGAATTCTCGCATTTATTTATTTTATAAACCTTTTTGTTTAATTTTTTTTTTATAAAATGATAGAATAATCTTTATAATAAATCATAATGTCTAGAATGATGAACAAAACTCAAGCCAAATCTTTGAACCAGTGGACTCAGACCCTCCAAAAGACCCTTGATACAAGAATGCTCAAGAAAATCAAAACCAAGGGTGAGGCAGTTTAATTGTTGAAGGTACATATGCAAAACAGTGAGAACATCCTCAGGAACATGTGCAGGTAAAACTCTAAGAAGAAGATTTAATTTACAGTTAACGAACATATAAAATGAGTTAATGATGAAAATTAAATTGAGATAAGTTAAATAAATAATATAAATGTAGTAAAGTTCTTTATGATGATAGGATATTGGTTAAATGCAATAAGCACAGTACCAAATGAAAAACTAAGAGTAGTTTTATATAACATTGAGGCTTTTAGGCCTGATGCCTTAAATATAGCTCCTGTTGAAGCTATAACTATTGCATATTTCAATTAAGTATAGAAATAATAATAGACCAACAGGTAAAGGCACTTTGGCATCAAAAGAGATTTCTTCATCAACTAAGACCTCAGGAAGTTCTAGCTTAGTCTCAGGTGGTGGTTCATCCCTGACAGGTAAAAATCCCTTTGCAATATTGAAAGCTTCAACTATCGCCAGCACCCAGCAAGCTTAATTCCCAAATAACTTTGCTAAAATGCCCAAATGTTCACCCCCATTCCTCCCTGCTCTGGAGGGAGATGCTAAAAATACTACCTATACTTTAGTACCGGACTTAGATGAAACACTCATTCATAATGTTGAGGTAAATCACTTAATTTATTATAAGAGGCTAAGGTATTTAATATTTTCCTAAAATAGCATTATAAGATCTTACATTTAATTAAAAAGTAATATTTATTTGGTTCCCAACTAATTTATTAGCATTTTATTCTATAGTATGGTGCAGATAGCTACTTTTTAGTGCGACCAGGATGCGTGTATTTCATTGAACTAATGGCCAAATTTTATGAAATAGTGATTTTCACTGCTGCCTTGCAAGATTATGCAGATCAAGTCATCGATCAAATTGACGTCAACCAAAACATCAAATAAAGATTATACAGATAGCATTCAAATTCATAACTCCATTTATATTTTTTTTATTTTGTAGTTTTAAGGGAAACTTATTAAAATGCAATATCAATATTAAGCATATTTTCTAAAATTATATCCATAAGATGATAATAAAAAATAGCACACATCTTAGAATGGGCCATTTTTAGTGAAAGATTTGAGCTTGCTGGGCAGAGACATGAACAGAACAATAATTATTGATAATATCAGCGACAACTTTATTCTCCAGCCAGACAATGGAATATTTTGCTCAACTTGGTACGATGATATGAGTGACAACTTTATAAATTTTTCTAAAATGTAACAAACTTTATCAAAAATGCAATTACTATTCCTAATTAATTTTTTACTTCTTGGAGGAGGTCTCCCCACTGCTGATAGAGCTTGTTGAAAAGAAAATTCGAGACGTGAAAAAAGGCCTGCGTACCTACAGAGACCAGATTTTGAGATAAATATCCAATGGGGGAAGCACAAATGGTAACACTCCTTAGCTACTTTTTGAGTGAAATGCTATATCATGAGAAATAAAAAAAGAGTGTTGCTAATTGCAAATTATAATAAGAAAAATAAATATTCATAATGTTTTTATGTTTTCCATTCATTCATAGGATTTATATTCAACGATTTCAAGATCAAATATTGCACTATGTTAGAAAATGGGAATGATTGAGTTACCTCTAAAATAGAAGTCAAGTTTTATTCTTAAAATGAAACTTCTATAAGATTAATTGTTATCTTTGGTCTCTCTAATTATTCTATCTAACCCATATTTGAAGATTTTAAATTTTATTTGATATAATTTTTTTGGAAAATTTAAATTTGTTGCTAACATGATAAAATTTAATAGATTGATATTAGTTAGATTAAGTAGCATTTTTAGTGATGCTATTGTTAAAAGACTAAGATATTGAGCTATTCTCCATTAATAACTGACTATTCTCCCCAGACTAAGCTTTCAGTTCAACTTCCTTCTAATCGATCTCTATGTTTTTATTTCCACCTGATGTCGATTGTGATTAACTCATATTCTATATTTGGCTTGATTATAATCCAATTATTCACAAATAAGGAGGTGAAAATTAAAAAATATTTATAGTTTTCCATTTTCAAGAGCATGGGATATAAATAATTGCAACTTACTCTGTTAAGTTAGCTATTATTTTTCAAGTCTGAAGTATTTTTAGGGTTTTTAGTCCCAATTACTTCACTTTTTCTCTCTGTGATTAATTGCTCATCATCTGAATTGTTCGTCTGTCTTCTATTCAAAAATGGATTCTTCTCTATGGATATATAACGATTAGTATTATGTTGACTTTGTAATTTTAAATATTTTTTGAAAAGCTCATCTTTCAATTATAAAATCTCCAGTTTATTCTGGAAAATTATTAAGTTTAAATTGCTGAATACAAGACGATTTAGAATATTGTGAACTCTTAAACTTACTCTGCTATTGAGATATTGAATCATTGAGATTACTATCATTTTTGAAAGATTTATTTTACAATGAAAGCAGTTGAATGTTTTACTTTCCACCTTTGACCAAGCGTGTTTGATCCTTTTTATTCTATAGAAATCAATATGTAAATATATAATTGAAATTATTGATGCTGATTATTATAAATTAGTAGCATTTTATACTTAATAAATTGGCTTATATTTAGATTAAGGGAATGACTTGGGAAAGTTATACTTTTTATTTCTTGAAATCATTTTGATAAAATATATTTCAGTATTTTCTTAATAAGCTTGCTGTTTGAAATAAATAAACCTCAATATATTTTATTAATATTATATTCATTGTGATAAAATTATTAAAAACATTTCTTATTGCAAATTCTCAATGAAAAGTTTTTATCATTATGAAGCTAATTTCATTTATATCATGTATTATTTATAGATATTTTGATTATTCTATATTTATCTAATCTAATTATGCTAATGTGAATTTATCATAATTATTTTATTGCAAAACAGTTGTACATTAACTATCATTAATTAATTAATCTACTTACATTTAAGATTTATTCAAGTCTGTTTTGTTTATCTTTATTTATTTTATATACAAAAAAATTAATAACAATATCTTGACTGAGTGATCTGGCATCCTTGCCTGGTAGTTTAGCCAATCGATTGCCTTTACCCAGACTTCCCCCTAGACCAGCCCCATTAGAATTGGACGAACTTCCCCCAGAACCCTTGTAACCCATTTTTAAAGCTTAACTCATTTTATTAAATATTATAATTTATTTTAATTAAAATTGTTGGGTCAAGTCAAGCATTAACTATTCTTAATAAATATATTAATTAAAAAAAAGATATATGTTTATATTGCCATTAAAAACAGCTGCAGTTAAATAAATTTAAATTTATTCATGAGTAAACTATATAGTTTTCATTGCAAATTTGAAGCCTAGGCGGACTGATGCTCTTGATGAGTCTTTAATAGGAAAACATGTATTTTTATTAAGATTTTTATGGTTAGTTTTACTTATCTCCACCTGTTAACTATTAAAATTTTACAAATTAAAAGTTAATCTAATTAAATCACTTAAACTAACTTTATATATGGGCAATAATATGCAATTTTTTGAATAATAAAATTGAAAATTTTTCTAATCCAATTAAGTAGTATTATTGTAATTAACTCCAGCAGTATTTGTTTAGTTTTGCACTTAGTGTATACTATTTGGCATCGTGTTATTCTAAGTATTCTGGTAGTTATTATTCATGCCACTATTAGAGTTATTATGAACAACACTCCCCTACTTGAAGTTGCCGATATATTTATCCTAATTGCACATATTTCCAAGCTGAGTCTCATCAAATTGCTCGAAATCTGCACTCCTGCTCAACAAAACATAATTAAAGTGGCCAATCTCCTGAATATCGTTTATTATACCGTGATCTTACATCTCCATTTCGAAGGAGCGTTTCCTACCTAAATGATCAGGGTTTTAGTTGTAGTGGTTGATGTGATGGATGTGGGATCAAGAGGATTATTATAAGTATTTACAAATGAAGAAGTAGGCTGAGTGTTGGTATCAAAATCTAATATTACTTATAAGCAAATTCAATAATGAAAATAATTGATTAATTAGGACTGAATAATAATTTTCTAATCAAACCTATAATTTATTTGTATATTAAATTAAAATATCGATGTATTTACCAGAATCTTCGAATTATTAAATAAAACTTTACTACTTTGATCTAGATCCAGGACTGCCATTTCTTATCCTAATCAAATCATTTTTCTGAATTGCTTCTCTAATGTTATAAACACCTTTTTCTATTGATATTATTGCTAAATTTATGTGTTAGAAAATTTACTCACTTAATGGTTATTTCATTATATATAGAAATTCATATAAATTGATAGAAAAATAATTATAAATAATAAATATTTACTTAAACTCACAAGAGTTGTTGGAGTTATATTTGATGTTTAATTTTGAGAGAGTTTTGGATCGGCTGAATTTTAAGCTTATTAAGAGAAATTTCTCAAACTAAATGACTTCTTTTGAATTATATTATTCATATTCAATAACTTATAAACAAATTATCGGTTTTTTAATGGTTAAATATAGCATTTAAAAAAATTATTCATTTAGATTGGCGCTTGAATTAGTCTTATTTTAAGATATTTTTTCATCATTAATATTGGCTTTACTTCCGTTATTATTATTACTCTATGTAGATACTTATTGCTACTAAATCAAGCCATTATTATTAGAGTCTAAACCAAGTTAAGTCTAAGAATTAGATTGCTGTAGAATTGTTTAATTGTTTTATTAATAATTAATTTTAGAGTAAGTTGGGCTTTTTTGGCTGTGTTTTTATTCTATATTCTGTAAATCAGCATTTATCAATGAATTATTATTTTACTATTACCCTGTAACATTATATCTCTATTTGTCATGTTTAGTCACTCCATTCATACCTTAAGATTTTTATTACTAATTGATAGAACTTTAGAAGACTTAGTTAGCTTTGTTAAGTAATTGGAGAATTTAGTTGGCTGTAAAAATCCTCATCATCCTCCTCTTAATTATCAATATTGCAGTCATTGTCTAATAAATCGTCGTCTGATTCATCTTAATATTATTATTATTGCTGAATGTTTCTTAACCTGTCGTTTAGAGGGGAAAAGGGGGATATGCCTTGAGATAGTATCTTATCTATATAAAATTATTATAGGTAAATTATCTATTCAAAATATCTGATAAATATATATAGAAGGTTTCTAGATTATATAAGGGGTATTATTACTTTGAATTGATGTTTTTTTTTGGTAAATGCTGATTTCCTAACATTACTAAAATTTCTAATAAATTTAATAGATATTTTTAATTTTAATTTATTGCTTAAGAATTCTTATATGCTTTGTGATGATAGAGATATTTCAAATTTTTATCTTTTATAAAGAAATCAATAAGTAATATCTAAATTAAGTCAATAGTTTTCATATTTTTGACCATACATTTTCTTTTTTTTGCCCTTGATTTAATTTAATTTTTTATTATTATTTCATCAAGACAAACTCATCTCACCAGCGACTTTTATTTGACTTGCATTTGCAGTAACCTCTCTTCCTTGACTTTTTTCTCCTATTATATTTCCCTGGGACTCCAGAGGTGTGTAGGTCAGCCACGCACTTAAGTCTGAGTTGTCCATTCGTTTGTTATTATGGAATTTAGAATATCTAAAACGATTGGGATTTTTTGATTTCTTAGATTAGGACTATGATTTGCTGATATTGGTAAATTAGAATAGTAAAAACTAAAGATAATAAAAGATCATAATAATATATAGAAACTCATCATCTAAATAAAATTATAAAGGTTTTATTTTCAATACCGCCCTAGTATGTGTGGATATTGAGATTTAGAGGGTTTTGTTGAGTTATTAGCTAAACTACTCAGAGGCTCTAAGACAGCTTGTTTTTTTAATGCAGATTTATTTTATTGATTATACTTTTGCAGATCCCCTACTTTCTGATCGTAGTTTTAATTTATGAATGAGGATTATGGTGATTAGGATCTAATTTTCTAGAATTAAGACTGATTCGAATTCTACTAAGCCATCGCACTCTTGACTTGTAAGTTAGTGAAATTACTTTTCCATTTATTTTTGGATTGTTTAAATCCAGATGGATTGGACATTGGACTCAAATTCTTTGTTTATTTATCTTTTTATGGGTCTCTTTGACCAGGAATATAATTTTAAGTTGTATTTAAATTTTACTTAAGTCCTTTCGTAGTAACCTTTAGAACTTACCAACTTGGCTGTTCTTATTCTTAGAGATAGATCTCTTCATCTAAGATTGTTTATGAAATGATAT